>CAUYRH010179004.1:0-16533 GCA_963574655.1 Perodicticus potto
CAGATTAACCTGCCACACTGAACAATCCAAATTCAGGATTAAAATCAGGAAGCTGAGCCATCACTCCACCTACTCCCATTACCCTGAAAACTCCCTTTGCAGGAATGAAGGTTTTAGCCCTGTGGACAAAATCTGGGGCAGTGGCTATTCTCAAGTTATTGGAAATCCTTTAATGACATCTAGTCACAAAACAGCCCCCGTTCAGGGAGTGACACGTCTGGTCTCAGGACTCTCTCTAAACCTTAGTTTAGATAAAGTTGTCCCCATCCCCCGGGCACTAGAGCTGGGGTGACAGGCTTGTCCTCTGCTCGCCTTGGGCTCCTGTCACTCCTCTGCGTGTCTCCGACAGCACCGTCCCAAGAACAGGGAAATGACAGGGACACGGGAAAGTCACTTGGGCCACACCCCGGGGAGTCTGGTGCTGAGCGCACTCACGGTTCTTCAGAGAATCTTCATCCGTCCATTAATTTCAATTAGACAAACACACTTCTCCTTCTTCCTCTGCTCTGGGGGCCTGGGGGTGTCCCTGCCCCGGTGCCTCCACTTGGCCCCGGAGGGGTCCAGGCCCGTGACACTGCGCACCCTGGGGTCCCGCACCCTGGGGTCTGTGCACCCTGGGGTCCCACTACGCACCCTGGGGTCCCACACGCGCCCGCGGGAATCAGCTCGGGTCCAGCCTTCATTTGGTTCTGCTTTGTCACTCGCTGCCAGGCTCCGTGCCACACGCGCATCCCCGGGAGGTCCCCTGACGTCTCCAACATCAGGCAGAAGTCACACGTCCGCTCGCCTGGTCCTGTTCGCAGACTCACCTCTGGGAGGACAGGGCTCCCCGCGTGCTCCCAACCTGGAATTACTTGCTCCGTCTCTCCAAACCACTTACAAGGTGGGGATAGTTAGGAATAAAGGACTAATTTTAGGGCACTTCCTTCTCCTGCAGGGAAAATTACCACAGTTGACACCGACTCTATTATAAAATTCAGCAAGAACGCTTATTGAAATAGTGCTGCTGCTATTTTAAACACAGTTACAGAAAGGTGCATGATCAAAGCCGGAGACTCGGGGACTGCGGGACCAGGAGGAGGCGGAGCAGAGATGGGGCAGTGTGTGCTGGTGAAGGCGGAGGCTGGGGCCGGAGGCTCGGAGCCCGAGGCCAGCACGGCCAGCAAGGCCTCTGGTAGAAGCAGGAGGACCGCCGGGAAGGCGCCCCGGCAGCCCCCGAGCCCAGGGGACAAAAGGACATGCCCAGAGGTGTGCCGGAGGAAAGTGCCATCCCAGGAGAGCCAGCGCCGGCCTCCCTGCAGGGAGTTGATGCCATGAAAGCCGGCAAGTGCCTCAAACCAGGGTTTTCACCCTGATAATCAGCTGCTAAATATTTACTAGCATTCCAGGGAGAAACAAAACAAAACAAACAAACAAAAAAACTCCAAACAAACATGGAGATAATTCAAAACCTGAAAGGGGTACTTTAATTGCAGACAAAATAGATTTTAAAGCTAAAACCTATAGAGCAATATAGATCTCATGGTAATGATACGTGAAGCATCTAAATAAGAACAAACAAAAGTCATCACATATATTAGTACGAAATGTATTCAGCAAGTCCATAAAAACTACTAGAAAAAGTTACAATTACACAATAAAACAGAGAATATATATAAATTTTTTTTTAAACAGAGTCTCACTCTGTCACCCCAGATAGAGTGCTATGGTATCATAGCTCACAGTTACCTCTTTCCTCAGCCTCCCTAGTAGCTGGGGATACAGGTGCGGGTTTTTTTTATTTTTAGTAGACACGGGGCCACACTGGATCAGGCTGGTCTCGAGCTCCTGAGCTCGGGGGATCTTCTGGCATTGTCCTCCCAGAGTGCCAGGAGTACAGGCAGGAGCCACCACATGTGGCTATAAAAGGGAGAAATTTTAATAAATTTCTCTTAGAAATTGATCAGGCAGTCAAAATATTCATAAGAAGATGGACTTTTTGATGAAGAGAATCAAAGGGTTTGATTTCATGGAAATATAGACACACATATAGTCTCTCAAAATTTAAAAATAGGGTATTTTAATGTACAATATTGAAGATTATGATAAAAATGTATGCATTCATGGAAAAATGACTAACTCAGATATCCTCTTCTATTTCCAGCTATTAAAAACCAAGGTTAAGACAATCGTTGTTTTTCTTTCCATTCTCTAAGGATGTGATTGAATTTCACTGTGTGTCATTTCGACTATGTTTGTAAACATTTGTATTCTGTAAAAAAAGCATTAAGCTGAAGGCGCATTTTAAAACACACCAAGCGGGCAGCGCCTGTGCCTCAAACAAGTAGGGCACCGGCCCCATATGCTGGGGGTGGTGGGTTCAAACCCAGCCCCGACCAAAAACTTCAAACAAACAAACAAACAAACAAAACCTCACAAAGAATTTCATGCAAAACTAGTTGAATGTTTTAAAACAAAGTAGAAGAATAATCTAGTGACCTAGAAACTAATGTTCAGTCTGACAGGAACTGAACATGGAAAATCCATCAAGTCCTATTTATACCATAGTATTTATTTCAAGGACCAAAGACGCTGAAATATTTGGAAGGCATATAGCAAAAATTCTGTCAAAAGTGGTAAAACTGATAATCATGGATAAAGCAAGAAATTTATTGATAAGGCACATCTACTATGCATAATCGAATTAGAGATACAGCCAAAAACATAAACTTGTAATTTGTTTTAAAAAAATCAGTATCATTCATACCACCCATTATGCATTGAGGGAACCACTGTTACTGTGAACTTAGAAAATCTTCTGTGGTTTATCAGCACAGGGGGAGGAAAAGAAGTCCTGAATCCACATTATTCTCCAGCATCTGCCGATTTGTAGATATGGAGATGGCATTTGTTAACAACAACATACACTGGAGGCAATCAATACCTTTGAATAAATAAGAATGTACAGATGCAAAGATTTGTCCAATAAGAGGCTTTCATCCACGTATTGTAGTGTAATAAGCAAAGGGGTGATATGGTTGATTATGTGTGAACATTTAGGACATCAAGGCTGCAGTGAACCACAACCAGGCCACTGACCTCCTGCCTGGACAACAGAGTAATACTTTGTCTCTAAAGAAAAAAACAACAAAAGCAGATTATGGAATATTTTTATTTTTCCTTAGCTTTATGAATATGTGGGTGAAGATTAAATTGATTGTTATTTTATTTTCAAGTTCATTGATTTGCTAAAGGAAAGTATCTTGTTAACATTGTGGGGACTTCAATTATTTTTTAATTGTACCTTTTAATATGAAAGATTGTCTTAAGAAGACAGTATCTTGAGATGAAAATTTGTTCCACCCAAGTTCATGGCAATTATTTTGTCAGAGTATTTTGTCTCAGTGTTCAGATCTCTTAGGAAATCCATTAAATGTTTAGCTACACATCTGAATTTGGAGTCTTTCAGTGCATAGTCATGTCAAAAAATTTAAAAATAATTTTCTTTTAGAAAGAAAACCATGGTGGCATGTTTACCCAAGCAGTAATGAGCCAGATATTCTTTCATTACTGAGTTATCATAAATGTTTCAAGACTTCTCATTAAAGAACTTATTTTGTAATGAGCATTTTCACAATCATTTTAATGTGTTTGACAATTCATTGTTTATTTTTATTTTGCAATTTAATTTTTAACTTAAGGTTCTGTTACCTTTCGTTTATGCAAATGTTATTGGTTTTCCATTAATGTTGGTGACATAAAGCTTTCATTTAAAATGTATCTTATAACTTAAAAATTGAGTTACTATAAAGCAACGTAGTATTAGGTAGTTTTTACTATATGCTGTAGACAGTTATTGCAAGATGGAAAAACTAGTAAATAAATAAAGGAGGTCTGAGAAGTATCTTGCCATACAATAAAGGCTCAAGTATTGTACTGTTCTATCATATGTAAAACCACGCAAAAAAGGATGAGAAAGGAGACGTTTAAATGAAAATGAAGTTGTTAATATTCTAATCTATGTTGGATGCTGTGTGTAGTTTGTATTTTGCATAAGCGATTTCATTTAATTCCTATGAAGATCTGTCATTTATCTTTGCATCTATAGTTTGAAGGGGAGATAATAGAACCCAGAGTGGCTAGCGAGTTACTTGTCCCCGGCTGTCCCGTGGGGCAGTGGTGGCCCCAGGTGCAGTGATTCCCTGGACATTCGGGAGGAGCTCTCTGCCCACTTCCTCCAGGCACACAGGGGAGAGACGGGTGTGATAAAAAATATTCTAGAAACATACACAAAGGTGAGTTTGCTCACCTTTGGGGATCAAGAGGTCAGGGTGGTGACAACTGCTCCAAGATGCAGGAAGGACCGGAGCCTCCCCAGAAGGTTAGAAGGTGCAGGCCGACCGGAAATGAGCAGGTGGTGGCAGGGAAGGGGGCGGCCTAACAACACCATTACCCCAATAAATTCCGGTGCTTCAAAATAAAATCTTAAAAAATCTCAAGGAGGATTTGTATCCTTCCTGCCGCAGTCCAGAAGGATCAATCCTGTGACTGGTCCTTCCCACTAGGCTGACCGCAGCGCGGCCACAGTCCAGGCTGGCGCTGAGCCCCAGGGACGGTCGCCCAGTGCTGCATCGCCCTCCCCGCCTTGCTGTGACATCACGCAGGACCTGTGTCACCACGCAGGTGTCCGTGGGCAAACTGTCAGCGTGTCAGGCCACACAGATTTGGGGTTGATTTGTTGCCATAGCAAAGCACAGGCATTCTGACTAATACAAATGCAATGAATAACATTATAACTAAAATGATAGACCGAAGAAATGATTGGAAAATACAATAGGGCTAAAATCAATAACATGAAAAGTTCACAAAAATCCCTCAGAACATAATTAACTCCCCAATAGACAAAAGTCTCAAGGTAGGAAGAACACGCAGCCACACGGATAACTCCAAATTATACCGGTAAGTGGTCTTTCCTCATTAGCAGCTACAAGGAGGAGGTTCAAAGAATTACAGCATATTAACTACTTTCTCTTTAAAACTGGCTCATAATCTAATTGTAATGCCAAGGGCGTGAACGCCCTGCAGCACGTGAGCCCGGGCATTCTCTTCACTTTCCTCCTAGGCCTTTTGGCATATTCTTTCAATGAGCATACAATAGTTTTGTTATCAGAAAAATATTATTTAAAAACTGAAATTATAAAAGAGACAACTATTTAGGGTACTATTAGATGGACATCCATGTACGGAAAGCCTTTCTGGGCACAAAAACATTTCAAAAACTCCAAGAAATATATCTGTCTCCTTAAGTGTGTGTAAAAATCACAAATCAAAAAGTACAAAATATCCTGTGGGAAAATAAAACAGGATTTTAAATTAATTATTTTTAGCAATCTATAAATATCTAAGTGACTAAAAGGGAAAGGAATAAATAAACCTTTCGCGTGTTAGACCAGGATCTAGGGATTAATTTGTTAGGGTAACAGAGCACAGGTGCACTGACTAAACCAGCCGCTGGGGTGAGGAGCCGGCCCTGTCCGGAGCTGAGGATCGGGGACCCTTCCAAGGTGCCTGAGGCCTGGAAGCTCCCTGCAGGTGGCTGCCATGCAGTGCTGCTTTTGTAACAGAAATGTGTCCTACCGAGATGTGAGAAAGTGTAATCAATCCTCATATCTGCCATCAAAACAGGACCAGAACAGAGAAGGCATGTCTTGAGTGAAGCTTACACACTGAAAATGTCACCAGGGAGTTTTTTAGTAGCTGTGGATGCTGTAAAAACAGATTAAATTCTAGCACAAGAGATATCATTACAAATCTTATAAGAAAAGATCAAGATGGACGCAGCCATGCCTCTGTAGTTCCAGCACTCAGCTCTCTCAGGGTCCAGCAGGAAACATTAAACTGGAGTGACGCATCTGCCGCAGACAGCGGGAAGCTCTCGAGGAAATATCCTATCCTCTGGGTATCAGGTATTTAAACGTCTCTTCCAGGGAAAGGAAACTTCTTCAAGGCAGCTTTTTTGCCCAGTATAACACGTCCCCTCTTCTAGACATTCTGTGTAATGTGTTGGTTTGGTGTTTCTCATCCATGGGGAAATCCCGAGCAGAATACTTGGTGATTTTACTCCCAAATTCTCATTGGGTGTAAATAAAACGTATCTGGAAGAACTTTAACCAGCCCAAACTCCACAATGTAGCCATTTACTTCAGGGCTTTGAAAACTGCAATCCTATGGGCAAAATCAACACACTACCTATTTTTATACCTTGACCTAAAGATAATTTTTACTTCTTTGAATAGCTAAAATAAAAACAAAACAAACAAAACAAAAGGGGAATGTTATTTTGTAACATATGAAAATTACATGGATTTTGGCCAGCACCTGTGGCTCAGTGGGTAGAGTGCCAGCCCCATATACCGAGGGTGACGGGTTCAAACCCAGCCCCGGCCAGCTAAAACAGCAGTGGCAACTGCAACAAAAATCGTCGGGCTTTGTGGTGGGCGCCTGTAGTCCCAGCTTCTCAGGAGGCTAAGGCAAGATAATCGCCTAAGCCCAAGAGCTGGAGGTTGCTGTGAGCTGTGACGCCACAGCATTCTACCAAGGATGACAAAGTGAGATTCTGTCTCAAAAAAAAAAAAAAAAAGAAAAGAAAAGAAAAAAGAAAGAAAAGGAAATTACATGGATTTCAAATTTAAGTGCTTGTAAATAAAGTTTTATTGTAATCCAGCCATGGCCATCTGTTATTGTTGTGATACCGATGCTTTATCCCTGCAATATCGAAGTTGAGTCTCAAAATGGAATATCAAAGTGAAAGATGATTTGCTGAACCCAGGTCTGCATGATTTTACCTGCAAAAACCTTTATCCCATAATTAATTTTTTATTTATAAAACACAATATAGTATAAGCTTCCTAAATTTCAGCCTCTTGCTTAACTTAAAAATAGAAATTATAAAACATTGAGAAAAATAAATTCAAATTAGAATCTATCACTTGAAAGTAATAGTAGAAGATAGTCAACCAAAAAGTGATAAAATCTCATGCCATGACTTTTGAAATACAGCCAACAAGGTGAGGACTAGAAGGTTCACATGTAACATAACCCGGCTCCTGACCTTACTTATTTCCACATTCCTTAAGCGATATTGAAAAAAGTAAATCAGAAAAAAAAGAAAATTCACAATTACAGTAACCAAATCTTTGGGGGGGGGGATTGACTAAGAAATGGTTAAACAGGTTGGAGAAAATAATGAAGCCCAACATAATAAATGAGGATCTCAGATGAGGCATGAAGGGTCTTCAGGCTAAATCCATGCTGAATTGGAGAAATAAATCCCACAGAGGCAGAACTCACCTGTAGCTGGTTAAGGAGGATGTTAATGATCCAGACCTGCAAACAACGTCATGGCAGAAAAAACTCAGTCACCTTTGGGTGGAGGTGGAAACCTATTGATACAGAGAGAAACACGTTCTTGCCTCAGAATTCCTCATGGAACATTTATTGCCAGAAGAAGAGAGAACTGCTTTTACCAAAAACTTCAGAAAATAGAGTATAATCCAATGATGTCTATATCTACTCAAGTTGCTATATATAGAGATCCTCAAAGGAAAAAAATAGTAACAACAATCAAATAAGTTTGGCAAAATGCTACTCATGTCCACTTTTAAAAAACAGAACAAACAGTAACTAAACGAAAAAAAATATCTGACCAGTACAAAATAAATCACAAGAAAAATGTCAGGGATAGAGAAACTTTGTCAGAATAACAAAAACGATAAGCATTGAGTTCATTTAATCATAGAATCCAGACTACACATCTAGAATTAAGTTTTTAGGAAAGCAGGCAAAAGGTGTAATCTTAGAAATGTAAAATAGTTTTCAAAGTATCCCTTTGGAGGGAAAAAAAATAGATTCCCAGTGTCTGATGCGCTGAAAGTTAGAACTAGGGGCCCATAGTTGAGCGAGGGCGGGATCTCCCACTCTTGGATCTTGGAAAGATATTGTAGAAGTGTCACAAGACCTCTCATTCCACAATCGAGGCAAACCTGTTATTCCTGCCAAAATAAACTGCAACCTCACCCACTTCAGCCCTTTGAAAGAAATATCTGGCAGAGACTCCTGGAGTGTGGCTTGGAAACCACCCAATCAGGGCTTAGCTATTCTGACCAATCAGAACTGAACAAGTTTGAATCCCTTATTTGCATAAATAGGCCCCTTTGAGAACCTGAAAGAGACCTTTTCCCCATGTAAGCCGGGCACCCCCTTTGTCCTTTTGTGCCTCCCCACAGAACTGCTGATAAATAGATGCCAATACATTCCTGCAATGTTATATACAAGAAATGAAACTGGGGTGGCGCCTGTGGCTCTGTGAGTAGGGCGCCAGCCCCATATACCGAGGGTGGCAGGTTCAAACCCAGCCCCAGACAAACTGCAACAAAAGACAAGAAAAATAGCCGGGCGTTGTGGCTGGTGCCTGTTGTCCCAGACACTCGGGAAGTGCTGGCAAGAGAATCGCCTAAGCCCAAGAGCTGGAAGTTGCTGTGAGCTGTGATGGCACAGCACTCTACATAGGGCAACAAAGTGAGATTTTATCTAAAAAAAAAAAAAAAAAGAAACTGAAAAACAAGTTGATGATCTAGGCTACAAAAGTTAATACAATCCACTTTTTTCATTTTAATATCTTCCATGAATATTGGTTGATACATACTGTTCTATATTTATCTTTCTCTTTCCTCTTAAATGTATTAAAGTTCTTAGAATGTTCTAAAAGTGACAAATAATGTCCTAATATATACAAGGCATTTACTTCATGCCTACTCCCTTCCAGTTTATATGTTTAATTTTTATAATCAAGATGATTCCTCCTAATAACAATAGTGCCCTCACAGTATTTACTACCTATTAGACCACTTCATGGAATTGATACAAACGACCCTTCACAGCACCCTTTCATAGCCCTTTACAAAGGAAGAGACCAAGCACAGAGGCGTAAAATGATTGGTGAAATCACAGTGAGCAGCGATGGAGCCAGCCACGATGGGTAAGCAAATTGTTTATAAAGCACTCACAATGAAACATAAGAAACAACTAAAAAGGTAGAGTATTTTGTCTGACAGATAATCCATTCCAAATAATCTCCTACAATTTGTGACACCGTGAAGCTAATGTTGCTCTATCTTAGAATCTATCCACAAATAAATATATTTGCTTCAATAATTCTGGTCCAGACTCATTGTTATATTAAACTCCGCTGCATTACACGATGAAAATTCTAAGTGAATTTCCCACATAATGAAGAACTTAATTTGCATTAATGATTATTTAGGAGTTAAAGCATAAAGGGTTTTATTTTATTAATCCTCATAATATTTCTTTGAGGAAATTAAGAATATTATCTCCAGTACATTGAGGAAGACATTTGAATATATGCTATCTAAAAATCTGAGTAGATAAAAATATGGTTAGAAATTCATTTATGAGAGAATGTGACATCCAGGGAACATTGTCATGACACAAACATATTCATCAATGATTGTAGGTATTAGATATTCATTCATTGAACAAATATTTATTTGTAAGCATAAACCTCTACTCTTATGGAATTTATAATTTCGTGGTAGAAGATGAGCAATAAACAAATGGATCCTTACATAACACTTTGGATGTGTCCTGTGAAGAAAACTGAAGGCAGAGAGAACAGTCCCGTAAGAGCTACGATAATAATGTTACTGGAGAAATGGGGGCTGGCCACCTATCACCATCAGCCAATGTGCAGAGACAAGGATAGGGCCACCAAACTTACTTGTCAGAAGGGCAGCAATTCTGGAGAACAGTGAGAGTAGCCTGTCTAAGACTTGCTCTGTTCTTCCGTTTCCAAAATTACAGTTTTATACATAAAAGTTCAAAGCAAAGACCACATTAACCGCTTTTTAAAATAATAATCAGCATAACTCAGTGACCTAGTATAACATTTCCAATTCAAAAGTCGGTTTCCTAAATCCTCTTAAATTTAGTATGGGAGCTAAATTTACCAAACAGTAAGAGTGAGAGACAGGGATGACAGTTATGTAGGATCTAAATAGGCCAGACCAGCTGTGTCACGTCCACCAAGCCTGACCGACTCCATTTTACTGTCACCACCTGTGCTCTCCACCGTACCGGCTTGTGTCCATGTAGCTATTCTAAGAGATGCTGAACCTCTCAGGTTCCTGCTGGGCTTCCCCAACCACAAGATGAAAGAAAAATCTTGAGTCCCTTCAGGGGAAGTTCTGGCACTGGGTTGGCCTTCAAAAGTGGATGGCCAACTTGATGAGAACAGTAGCCCTCCAAGGAAGCCAAGGTCAGGAGGTGTTTTGGTTCCCTATGGAAGTAAAAAGATGGTGCCCTGACATACATTCTTGAGTTGCTTGTCAGAAACTCCCAGTGGACAGTTTGTAGGTAAGGGGGAAATGAAGAATTGGATTCTGACCTCCCTTCTTTGTTCTAAATACCTCATAAAGGTATTGTCACACTCATGTTAACGTTTGTCCCCACAATCCCAGAACCTTGAAATTCACCTGTGACACTCTGGCTCCCCCACTTGAGGATATCCTGCCTGAAATGTACCCCTGCCTCTGAAAACTTTGCCTTGTAAGTCATCAGGGAGTTTGGGTTTGTCTACAGAAAAGCAGCTCTACTTGGTAAGATAATTTACAGACGTTTATTCGGAGCCAAATTTGAGCACCATGATCAGAGCCACACTTAAGAAGCCTTGAGCAGCTGGACTCTTGGTGGTAGGGTTACAGCTGGTATTATACATTTGGGGGATACAGGAATTATAGGCAATGTCAGAGACCAATATGTGGAAAACATACATTGGTTTGGCCCCCAAAGTTGGGACATCTGAAAGGGAGGGCAATTAGAGGAGATAGGTGGGCCTAGGGATTCTTTAGTTGACAATTATCTAAAAGAGTTAGGCTCTATTTAAAACAACTGGAGTCAGTAAAGAGGAATACTTAAGATGAGGGGGGTCTGTTAATCAGAGACAAAGTACGGGAGAGACCCAAATGGTTTGCTGTGTGTGTAGAGGACCTGCAGGTGGGTCCTGCAGAGCCTCAGGCCTGTTAATGAGTCACAGAGGACTTGTCTAAGCGGGGACAGGGCATGGTGAGGCCTGTCTGACCGCCTTTTTCATGGCTAGCAACTAAGTTTTAAGGATATATCCTCCTGGCCAAGAGGGGGTCCAGTCAGTCAACTGCTGAGGGGCTTCATATTTTATTTTAGCTCCTAGGTTTTAAGCACTAGCTTCCTTGATTACTTGCGTGTTACCCAGCAAACGAAGTCACTTTCTGCCTCTGCGGCTCTTGCCTTCCATGTCTGCCTTACTGAGTAAGCAGATCCCCACTTGGTTCAACAACGGTATCTCATGCTATATATGTATTCCAACTGTCTTCAAAACCGCAAGGGATTTTGACGTACGTCTTGTTCCTCCTCGAAATGGTGCAGGAAGACAAGGACCAATGGAGAGAAACAACACCCAAACACTGTGTTTAAAAGAGGAACGGCTTTATTACAGCTGGCAGAGAGACAGCAGACAAGAGCCCCCCAATGGCCTCCCTCATCAACTGGCTTGGTCTTCTACTATTTATTTCCAGTCAAAAAGTTCTGGCCCTCGGGTACCCTTTTTCATTGGTCAGTTTGAATCAAGCTGAAGAAGCAGGTTTGGGCTTTTACAGAAGTGGAACCAAGTGTTAGTTTCCAGGTCCCAGGAAGTTAAGTTTCTATAGATTCCTATGAGCTGAGTCATGATGGGGAGGCCCTGGTAGGTGTATCCTTGGGGTCTCCTTCAGAAGACTTCTATTCTCTTAGACTGCACTTTTTCTGGGTATCTTCTCTCAACACAAAGATCAAATTATTGGAACAACAAGGATTGCTCTGCAATAAAGGAAGGCTTTAACATGACATATGTATGGCTGGAGAACAGGCAAAGCTACCTCAAATCTGTCTCTCTGACTACTGAAGATCGGTGGCATTTTAAAGAGAGCCAGTTGAAGGACGGCTGAGTTTTGCTATGGGGGTCTGTCCTGGGCACTTCTGAGTCTCGGGTCCTTGGTCTTACAGAAACTCTGTTATTTGGGGGAAGTAACTCAAAAGGTCAAGTAGTTAGTTAAAGGAGGAGATTAGATAGCGATCAGTGAAATTTGTGCAATGGGGGGTAATTACACAGTTAAAATCAGAAAAAGGAACATTTAAATGCCCTCCACTTGACCAAATTATGAATAATTCACTATCTTTTCAATTTATATTCTTTTGAATTATAAAAATCTTCCTTCCTTCCACATCACAAAATTCAACTTTTAGTGGCATTTACTGAGGGACAAAGGTTATTTTTCTACATCGTTTGAAATTTTCAGAAATAATATTTTTAACAATGTGCTCACTACATACTTCTTGCATGGACAGCTACTTCCACTTGCTTATAGGAAGGGCTTAGAATGTAGCCATGCTGCCCTCTCCAACTCTTCTCACCTGCACACACTCATGTTATTGGAGGAAACAACCACAGTCTCTGAGAAATGAGAAAGATTAAATCATAAAGTAGCAGAGTTGCTAGTTTCCTCCAAAACTAAATGTAAAAAGCTCACTCAGCACACATCTCTGAAATTTCAAAACACTTACAAGTGCCCATACCAACTAAGCCCAGATGGCAATCGTCTTCCAATGTTGTGAAGAATAATTCGGTGATTTGCTGTTTTTATGAGTACTATTTTATTCCACAAAACAATGCTTCTTAAACAGTACATCTGCCTTTATTTAAATTTATAAAGATCGTGTGTTAAAACAGCCAAAGAATGTTTGAAGGATGTAAAACTTAATTTAGCATAAGCAAGTCAAGTAGGATCAAATTTTAACTAATAGAAAACAAATTATAAGAAAAATGGAAAACTTCAAATGGAGTATAATTTTGGAAATTGTTTTCCTGCTTCTACCAAGAGTAAATCTGAATTAAACTCTTGCATAATAAATTGTGAAATACTACAGGACCTCCACACTTGATCACCCTGCTACATTGACCTCCTCCTTAAGTTGCCCTTGTTTTCATAGACTGGACATGTGCACCACAAGAGGCCAAGTTCCTTATATTGACCACCAACATGTTTTGACCAGTTTGCTATAGTCCCCTGAGTGATCAGCTTGAGAGGTTCTACTGTATACTACCATGTACTCATTTTATAATGTTTTTGGAAAATATAACACAAAATTTTGAAAATCCTCAATTACTTGCTATTACAGACCATACACAGAGGACAATGGGTCGTAATTCATACATAGAAACCCACAGTGTGAATGTACTATCAATGAACTACTCAGAATCAGCTTATGTACCTTTAGGGGTTTTCTGGCATTTTTCAAGCTTTTTTTTTTTTGTAGAGTCTCATTTTATTACCCTTCATAGAGCGTTGTGGTGTCACGCTGCTCATAGCAACCTGTAATTCCTATACTTAGGCGATTCTCCTGCCTCAGCCTCCCGAGTAGCTGGGACTACCGGCACCCGCCATGACGCCTGGCTATTATTTTGTTTTTTGCAGTTCATAGGAGGCCGGGTTTGAACCCTCCACCTTCAGTATGTGGGGCCGGTGTCCTACTCGAGGAACCACAGGTGCCGCCCTGTATTTTTCAAGCATTAAAGACTTCACGTATCATTCTTGTATTTGCATTGAAGGAGTAATTGGGTAGAGAGAAAAAGAAATACTTCAAATTTTGCTCATACAAATCTGCTTTAATCCCATTTGTTTTGCACTATAAGTAGCTCAGAAGAAGAAAAAAATTTTTCTTGACTTTAGAAAACAAACAAACAAAAATTAGCAATGTTTTAAACAATAAAGCCATAGTCCTTCATTAGCTCAGTCTCACGTTACTAATTTTTATTCCTCATGAGGTTGAGTTAGCAATCCTTATGAATGAATCTGTTTTTTAATTATTGTCCTAGAAGTTTGTTTTGTTTTAGTTCAATGGTATTCAAAGTTACCAGAAATCTGTATTTAGGAGTACTTGTCAGAGTCTTTTCCATAAATTTCTACAAAGTAGAAGCAAATTTTAGACTGTAACTTATTACAAACTGCCTTTTGGAGAAACAAATAAAACAACAATTGTTTGTAGACGACAAAAGTCTCAGAGGAGCCATGAATGAAAACACAATTAACTAGGAAATTTGGTTATTTCTGGGGCACACAGCAATTTGACATAATAATCATAATTATTATTGATAACATATACAAAGACCTGTCAGAATTTTAGGAATTTCGTATTACTTCAGAACACATATTTATAAAGTCAAAAAGTTTTTTTGAGATAAAAGAATTACATTTAGATTTTTTAAAAATTGTCACATATCAAAAGTTTAAATCATTTGATGTAATAAAAATGGGATAATAGGTCACTGTACAAAAAGTCATTCATTTATCCAAAGATTTCAAAAAGGAAAAGCCGTGCTCCTTGACAGAGGGAAGACCTAGGTTTTCAAGTAATCATCACACCTGCTATTACAAGGACAAACAGAGAGAGAAGCCCATCAAGGCAAGTTGAACCTATCTCTTACTCTTCATTTGTTTGTTTTTATAGTTTGTATAAAAAGACAAAACAAAATAATAATTTATTAATATTACATGAAAATCTTGTTCAAAAGAGAAAATCAAATTTAACCTTTACTTCATCATATTATTAACGCTAAAGCTAATTTCAATAAAAGCTTAAAAACAAATCCATCCATTTTAATTACTTTGACCACAAGCCAACATTTCCGTAAAACTCTTATAAACTTGTACAATATTTTCAATGTTTTTTTCAGATTTTCTCTGGTCATACTGGGCTATCATGATTTTTATTTTTTGAATTTTAAAATAATCATTAAAACTTTAAACTAGGGAAAAATTACTTATTTTTTAAGAAAAACCACATCCCTATGCCTTTTTGTCATCTTTTTTACAACGAAAAGTACATCTTACTTTTTTATACATTGAGCTGTTTTTTCCTGTATCTACTAGTTTAATCACATACATTAAATATAACATTAACTCCTGTCAATTCTCTTTTTAGTGAAAAGTCTGGGAGGTAAATGTAATTTTGAATTTTTTAATCAGTCCGATTTTTTACATTAACAAAGCTAAATACATTTAGCTTTCTATACAATATAAAAATAAGATGAAACTAGTTGAGTAGTTTAATTCACTTAGAAATAACTCAGACATTTTATGTTATTTATTATTTAATTTAACATAATATAACATGACTTTTAAGATTTTAAATTGTTAGGTAGATAGCAAGGGGCCTCCACTCTCCTGGGCACAGATGTTATGAAAGCTTGGTACTTATCCCCCAAAACTACATCAGAAAAAATGGGGCAAGGGATTTGAGGAGAAAGAAAGAGACGTTTTATTAATTTATTAGCAAATAAGGAGGCTGGCAGACTCCTGTCTCAAAACATACCAGTGTATCCCTTATGAAGAGAAGTAAAGTATTTTTAAAGATTCTGATTAATCCCCTAATCCTGTTTTGGGGTAAGACAATCCCCAGGCCTCCACTGGGATTCATCCGTCTTCAGCTGAGATGATCTCGTGATATCTGTCCAAACTAATCCCATCTTCAGCTAAGAGGATCTCAAGACCTGTGCCCAGAAGCCCCCTTAAGCTGTCTCCTGCGGCACAGAGACCAAGGGACACTCCCCTTCCCCTCGGACCACTGGCCTGAGTCAGGGATCTAGGTTTTAGTGCTAAAAAAGAAAAACAAAAAAGGATAAGTATGTTTTAAAGAGATAGAAAACATTTCAACTTTCCTTTTTTTTTTGGCTGGGCCGGGTTTGAACCCAACACCTCCAGTGTATGTGGCCGGCACCCTACTCACTGAGCCACAGGTGCTGCCTGAACATTTTAACCTTTTTACCTTTTTTTCCCAGGCCATGGTCTGTTACACAGGGACCAGTGTCCTGCATCCCATCCCTGTAGCAGACGGAGGAGGCACTGCCACTGAGATGGGATACTGGGATGAGGAAATTCCCAGGAGGTCTGAAAGATGACCCCAAATAACCTTGGGCCAATTATGTCATCAGCATAAATCTGCCTGACAGTTTTACCTCCCGCCATGCCCACCCTCATTCTTTCAGAGAGGCCCGGGAAGCCCCCGTGTGAAGTAAGACTCAGGATACCTAACAGCTGTCCGTCAGGGTGGCTGGGCGAGGGCCCAGCCCAGACCACATAAAATAAAACCGTAGTTGCCAGGGCCTTGTGCAGTACAGAGGCTGTTCGCTGTCTGGGGCAGACCTCTTGCTGTTGCTCAGTAAACTCTGCTTCTGGCTTGCTTCCCTGCTGGTGTGTCTTACCATCCCCAATCTGACAAAACTACTGAAAATGATGTTGACTCTATGACACAGGTACCTTACTCATGACTTCCTCAGTCATGTTGGGTCCCAAATACCGACAGGGCACCCATGAATGGCCATGAAAAACTCTCAGAGCTCAGGACTGAGGCCAAAGCTGCAGAGACAATGTCGGACCCTTCCCAGCAGCCAGGAGGCACAGCTGG
>CAUYRH010179005.1:0-15895 GCA_963574655.1 Perodicticus potto
GTGGGCCACACCTATGGTGCATTTTACAAGGGTACATGTCAAATCTATTAAGTGTAGAGTATAAATGTCTTAACACAATAATTAAGAAAGTGCAGTGAAGGCTATGTTAAACAGTTTGTTGTAAGTATTTCAAATTGCATATAAAACCAGCACATTGTACCCCATAAATGCATTAATGTACACAGCTATAATTTAATAAAAAAAAAGAGATTGAAAAGGAAATCACAGATTAAAGCAATACTTACATATAGAGTCAAGAACATTTAGTATTTGTGAATATAGGCTGAGACGCCCCCAGAAAGAATGAGAGATGACCCCAGGATTTATAGAGTGGGGTCATTATATGGAACATATACTCTTAACTGAAAGTAAAGATGCAGGGAGAGACAGGTGAGGGTCGTATTATAACGAATTCCATTTTAGGCAGACTGAGTTTGGGCAGTCAAGGTTTACCTACATGAGGAAAGCCAACAAAAAAAAGAAAGATACTTCAGTCTACAGATAAAGGAGATCTGAGATCTACAGATATGCACCAAATCAGTCCTCAGTGCAAGGACAACTAATCCGTATATTTTAAAATTCACTGTAGACATATATAGTATAACATGTAGTGTGTGAATGGACGTTAGCTTCCAATGAGCATCTGCATAGCTATAATTACTTGTAGATAATAATTTAACTATATTTGAATAAGTCATGTAAGTCAAATTTTATTTTATATTTGTTAAAATTTGTGTTTGGAGGAACACAAACCAGCTGTGTCCTTTTTTTTATTTACAATGCACTCACCAGTATCTTTAGTCCTGGGGTTGTTCCATAAGGTGAACTATGCCAATGAAGAGAACTTGGCCAGTAGAATTCAATAACAGATTGTTTCTCTCTAGAGATCATGGAGTATTTTTACCCTCCCTGTTAAAGACATTCTTTTGTTTGCTTTTCATATAACATTTTGTGTGTGAGAAGGTGAGGTGCTTATGTGAGAACAATTTAAATTTGTTCAGCCAGCAGGAAGCTTATGTCATGCTTTGTTCCTTAATGAGGGCACCTGAATCTTCAAATGAAATTACCAGTTTTTCCAGGTGCAGGTGATCAAATTAGGGATGGGAAATGTGCCAAATATATGTAAACAAAGGGACCATTTCCAAGGATGCTGATTGAAACAAGTGGAAAAAGATCAGACTAATCAGCGCTGGAATTTAAAGGACTAATAAGATAACCTACTGGGTCTCACCAGATTGCTGAAATAATCACAGCACTGTGCTGTACGGATGAGTATAAACCCTTAGTTGTTTTTTTTTTTTTTTTTCTGGAAGGGTATGAATTTAAGAGTCTGTCTTTATTTCTACATTAGAATATTTATGTATTAGTATCAGATCACATGTATGATTTTTATTCTGAAAAGAATGCTATACGAGGACTGTGTTCATTCCTTTCAAGGATCCATTTCCCCTAAGAATCTGATTTTAGTCCATCTATTTAACCACCTCCACGAAGCTCAGCTCCCCTCTTGGGTAGACATATGAGGTAGACTGTCCTAGTCAGTGATTGCTTTTAGAAACCAAACCTAAAATAAATGGTTGAAATGATTTCCTTTGTATATGCAATTGAGCATTCAACTCAATTTACTTGAGTTAGATTTGGGGAGGGATGAGATTTCCTGGGAACTTCTGAGAAAGATAAGTTCTTGCTTTTTAAAGACAACCTCTGTCTTTAACGAGTAGGCCTCTCTTTCCCCAGACCTAGTGATAGAACTTCCGCAGCTATGTCATTACCAGATTGTGGATAAAGGTGCATATGAAGTAAGGCTAAACCAAAGAGACTCTAAGTGAAAAGAAGCTAGTCTTGATTAAATGACATCTTGACTCAGCATCTCCTTACTTTTAAGATATTTTTCACTTCAATAAGCCATTAAAACATTTTTTTTTTCTTTTCAAGACAGAATCTCACTATGTCACCCTTGGTAGAGTGCTGTGGCATCACAGCTCACAGCAACCTCAAACTCTTGGGCTTAAGCTATTCTCTTGGCTCAGCCTCCCTAGTAGCTGGGACTACAGGTGCCCACCACAAAGCTACTTTTCTTTGTTGCAGTTGTCATTGTTGTTTTTCTGGCCCGGGCTGGGTTGGAACCTATCAACCCCGGTGTATGTGGCTGGCACCGTAACCACTGTGCTACGGGTGCCAAGCTGCCATTAAGAAAATTAAGTTGGTTTCTCTGTTACTTGAGATGAAAAGCATTCTAATAGTACTACGTTTAAGCAGTAGTTTTTCACAATTCTTTGACATATAAAATTATTTCTATTTCTCTTTAAGTCATATATTTCCTTTTACTTTATTTGAAGTGAATTCATACATACAAAAGAGTTGCAAAAATGATACAGATTTCTCACACATCTTTTATTTGCCTTTCCCTAACGTTAAATTTTAACCATGGTATTGATATAATTATCAAAACCAGGACATTAACATAGGCACATTACTTTTAACTGAACTACAGGCTTTATTCAGATTGTACTGATTTTTTCCACTCATGTTTTTCTACTGTCTCAGGATCCAATCTAGAATAATGGATTGCAGTTAGTTTTATGTCTTTTTAATCTCTTCTATTATGTGGCATTCATTCATTCTTTTCTTGCCTTTCATGACCTTGAAACTTTTCAAAATTACTAGTCAGTAATTCTGTACAATGTTATTCAATCTGGGCTTGTCTGTGATTTTCTCATAATTAGATTGAAGTTATACATTTTTGGAAAGGATACCAGGGAGACACATCATGTCTCATTGTTTCATAGTAGGGAGTTTGTGATTTGTTAAGTTACCAGAATCCTTTGTTTAAGGTGGTACCTTCTGGATTTCTCTACTGTAATGCTGTAATGTTACTATTAAATATTAATTACCCACTAATTTTAACATCCATCCTTGTGTCTTGCCAACAGCAATTAGTATTGGAAGTTTCTAATGATGATTTTCTATTTCCTTAATTTCTTGTACATTTTTCATTGGCATTATTTTGTAAGAAAGTTGTTCTATCTCCTGTTTACTTATTTATTTATTTAATTTATTAGTATGGACTCAGATATTTATATCAGTATTTCAGTTATGATCCAATACAATTATAAACTTCTTTGGCCAAATTGTTCTAATTTCAGCCATTGTCAAATTTTTCGATGGTCTCTTTTAACACACCACCAATGCTGTTCCCGGTCCCTCCCTTTCCTTTCCTCTTCTCTCTTTCTTTCTCTCTTTCTTCCTCCCTCCCTTCCTTTCTTCCTTCCTTCCTCTATCCCCCCCTTTCTCCCTTCCTCCCTCCTTCCTTCCCTTCTTTCATTTTTCTTGTTTCTTTACATTGTATATTTTTCCTGCTCTAATCTAACCACTTCCCCAAGGAATAAGGAACTCTGACTTTTTTAACTGAAGAATAGTATTTATGGGATATGTTCAATTATCTTTAGTTGTCACTGCTTCTAGGCTCTCTTGATGAATAAAGATGGGAGACATATGTATGTATGTTAACGCATTCATATACATAGTTACAGTCTAACTATGTGATAAATATATAACTAAATACAGAATAGATTACTTCTATAGCTCTTTGTATATATGCATACACAAAAAAACCATAAGAATACCTTGTTGATATTGACATTCCACCCCAATCCTTCACCTGCTTTTCCAATCCCCAGGAAGAAGTTACCCACCAGAATCTTGGTGCCCAGCTTCCTATTTTCCTTTCTGAGCCTACCAGACACAAGATCACTTTTTATTAGATTCCCATATTTTGCCTATGCCGCCACTGTGACCTCAGAATTCATGATGGCACTTGGACCTTCCCATATTTATCTGAACCTGTGTGAATTTGTGGCTTCTCCTTACAATTGTTCTGGGCACACACTCAGAAAATCCCCTCCAGTATCACAACGTCAAATAATCTAATGAAAGTAACTTTCTAAAGGGCAAGGCTATAGAGAGCTCTCCACGTAAGAGTTCCTCTTCCAATAGTCACTTGACTTACCCCAATTGTATCATGCCCCTTTAACTCTCCACTGTGTAACCACACCGTTCTCAGCAATTCTGTGGGCTGATCAGTACACGGACTGAACAGGAGGTTCCCTGAAACTACTAGAAAGAACACTAATACTTAACTTATAGAACTGTAAGTGAAATTATCTATTTTATGGATGGCACCCACATACCTGTACTCCTGGATATGGACAAGTCCACATGTGTGTGTCTTCTGATACAAACACTGTGATTTCAAAAAAATCTATGGCTACCATGTGACAGACTAAACAAGAACCATACTAAGACATTTGAAAACATGACCTAAGCCTAACACGAAGTCTTTGTTGAGCAGATGTCTAGTCATTATAGATTTTAGGTCTAATATCAAAAAACTTGATACTCTCTTATTATAATTACTTTTGTTAAGTGAGAGTGCCACGACCAATAATTGCCTGAGTGCTACTCACTCTGTAATCTCCTGTATCTGTGGACTCTCTGGAAGGCTGCATCAATCAATGCTCTGTCTCAGAACTCAGTTCATTGTGTCCACTATATATATATATATATATATATATATATATATATATATATATGCACATATACACAAAAGAAAGTATATGAAAGGCAAGGGATTTGAACATTTGTTAATTAAAAGAATGATCAAGTATGCTTGGTGGTACATATCTAGAAATTAAGAGAAAGGCATTTTTGGTACTGTTATTATAAAGCCTCATATGGGGGCTTCCAAAAGGAATTTATATTAACTAGATTTTTCTCACAAATCTGGACATTTATGGTGGCTCCGTTGAACTAAGACTGCTGGAGCAGAAGTAGGCTAGATCTGCCTGTAGTAGCAGGCCTTACAGTAGATGTACAGACACCAGGACTGTGCCAAAACTTAAATGCAGTGAGTTCCAGAACTAGCATTTCTCTAGTATCTTTTTAAAATCTTCAGATTTTCACTATATCAAAATATGATTGCCTGAGAGATCCTTCAGAACAAGGATCCCCAACCTTTAGGCACCAGGGGCCAGTTTCATAGAAGATAATTTATCACGGACCAGGAGTGGGGGGAGGGTGCGGAGGATGGTTTTGACATGAGCCTAAAAGCACTTGATTTAGATTTACTATGTTCTCTGTGCAGTCAACGCTCTCTGCTAATGATAATCTGGATTTGCACCCGCTTTCCAGCACCAGCATCACTGTCTCTGCTCCACCTCAGATCATCAGGCATTGGATTCTCACAGGGAGTGCCCCACCTCGATCCTTCACATGTGCAGTTTACAGCACAGTTTGCACTCCTAGGAGATTCTAGTGCCGTGCCCGATCTAACGGGAGGCAGAGTTCAGATGGTAATGCAAATGATGGGGAGCAGCTATAATACAGACAAAGCTTCCAGCTTCACTGGCTCACCCTCTACTCACCTTCTGGCTTGCAGGCCCAGTTCCTAACAGACCACAGGACTGGTACCAGTCAGTGGCCCAGGGGTTGGGGACCACAGCTTTAAACACTATAAAAATGCCACCATGATAAATGATGCCATTTTATTCTATTGCTCATCTTTAGCAGATGAGTTAGGGAGGGAAAACATTGAAATACTTAAATAGTATAAAGAATTAAATCGTAGTAGCTTTTATGAAGTAACTTGGGGTTTTATTCGTCCATTGTTTACTTGCCCTTATAGATAACAGAGTCAGTGTGTATATGTTAAATGTCACTAGTGAGCGGAAGCTATTACACAGGGTAAAGTCCTCCTGTTGGAAACATGCTGTGTTAATAATGCTTGCAGTTTGCTGCTCCAAGCACTGGCATAGACAGCAGAAACTGGGAGAAGTCCAACCTCGCCTTAAAGAGGCCAAACGCTCAGAGCCAACTAAGCTTCTAACACCTCAGTACAAAATAATTCACCACCAGAAAACCTGTTGTGACACCCCTTGGTGTTTCTGTAGCATTTGTATATGTCTTTATCACTACTTACCTCATTATATGCTATATATTTAACTGTATATCAATTTTCTTCTTCAAACAAAGTCTGTATATTATATGTCTTCATGTCTCTAAGACTTAAGGTATATGGCACTCAAAAATGTCAGTTAAATACATGAATAATCAGTAAATATTATGGAAATTTTTCTTCATATGAACAATAGCTGGGAACAGTTTTAGAGGTAAAACAGTTCTAAGTTAAATTTGCCTAAATATTTACTTTTATCTTTTATCATGTTTCAGAAAATGAATATCAAATATGAAAATTCTAGTAACTTTAATTTTTTAAGATAAAAAATGAAATTAGATGAAGTTCTATGGTTCAGAAAGCCTCAGTGAAGTAGTAAGGACACATTTTAATTAAACACAGAATGATGTCATTGTAAGTCACTAGTGCTTAATATTTTCCACCTCTAGCCTTTTCTAAAATAGTAAATCTAGAGGAAACATTAAGTTACACTTAACACAATGTCTCTTTCATTAGCCATGAAATTACTTTTCCCCCCCTTTTAGAGGGTAAAGTATTTTGTGGTTAAGCAAAAGTACAAAACTTCCTATGTGAATATGAGACACAGGGGGAAAGTAATCTAATCATTTCAAGCTGATGGATGCCAAAATATTTCATTTATGGTATGAGCTCAATTCAAGTCAACTACTCTCACTCTAAAGTTGAAATACAGCCATTAAACACTTTATAGTTGGTTCTTAATGACAGTGTGATTAAACCGATTTTTGTCAACATAAATATAAATAGTTCTACTAAGATAAATATAAATAGTTCTACTAAGATGAATACAACAGATATGAGTATTTCTCCCCTTGGGTACTTACTATCTAACAGTTTACACAGAGACAAATGTCCCCATTCAGAAAATCAGTCAGTAATGTTAGAAATCATTAGAACTACAGAATGAGATAAACAGAATAAACAAACCTCTGTTTAAAGGTATATGTCTTTAGCCTTACAATCATGTTTTATAGCTGCATTGAATGAGGTCTTGCTAAAGGGTTGGTGGCTCCATGTGTAAATGTGTGTGCAGAAACACTGCATGTCTGTTTCAAAATAACAAATAGGAAGAAATATTCTTTAATTATTATTGAAATTTTAAAGGCAGAATTCTTGTGTGAAGAATGGCAAACTTATTTTAAAATGGGCATTTTCTACGCTACAAACATATTTTAAAAGAAATAGATTTATGGAAGACTTAATTTTGACATTATACTCATTTTTTAATCAATCATATAAGTACACTACAGATTAGTTTGAAAGATTCTAAAATGTGATTCTCAATCTACTTTTCCTCTCATGCTTCCCTCAAATA
The DNA here is from genome assembly GCA_963574655.1 of Perodicticus potto. Taxonomy (NCBI): domain Eukaryota; kingdom Metazoa; phylum Chordata; class Mammalia; order Primates; family Lorisidae; genus Perodicticus; species Perodicticus potto. The sequence continues at coordinate 7,308 of CAUYRH010179005.1, forward strand.
TTCCCTAGAGACTGGGTAACAGAGTATTTTCCATTCTTATTCCAGGTATGCTGCCCTCTGAGCCTTTGTTTATAAAACTCTTCCAAAATAAAATTCCCTCCCACGTCTCCCTGTCAAAATTAGACCTTTGCTTTAAAGTCCATTTCAAATAATGGATGAATTACATTAAAATTGCCAAGAAGAAGAATTATTAAATACCCTGAACATGGTAGAATTTCAAACAATGTTAAGATGAAATAAAGAAAAATAGTACTTTTTGTTTAACAGTGTAATTATTATAGCCAAAAGCTAAAACTGAGGAGAAAGCGAGGCTGTAAAAATGAGACCAAAAGATTAATTCCAGGGTGAAGCCTGTAGCTCAATGGGTAAGGCGCCTGCCCCATATACTGAGGGTGCTGGGTTCAAAGCCAGCCCCGGCCAAACTGCAAGAACAAAAAAAAATAGCCTGGCATTGTGGCGGGCACCTGTAGTCCCAGCTACTTGGGAGGCTGAGGCAAGAGACTCGCCTAAGCCCAGGAGTTGGAGGTTGCTGTGAGTTGTGTGACGCCACGGCACTCTACCGAGGGTGATAAAGTGAGACTCTGTCTCTACAAAAAAAGAAACACAAAGATAAATTCCAATGGTAATATTAGGTAGGAGTAGACTAGACTTTATGGTTGCGGTGCACTCGATAATGGTCTCCTCAACGATATCCACATCCTAATCGCTGGAAAGTGCGAATCTCGAGAATTTGTGCTTATGTTATGGCAAAAGAGTCCTTGAAGAAATGATTTAGAGTTAAGTATTTTGAGAGGGAGAGACTATCTTGAATTATCTGGGTGGACCTGATACAATCATAAGGGTCCTTATTAGAGGGAGACAGGAGGATCTGAGTAACATAGACGTCAGTTGGTTGTGACAACCAGTGCAGAAGTTACGATGACACAGCCTAGGGATTCAGGTAGCCCATAGAAGCTACAAAAGGCAAGGAAATGGATCCCCCTAGATGAGTGATTTTCAATTGGTGTATTGCTCTATGCTGGTGTGCTATGAAAGAATATTAGGTGTGCTGCAAAAAAATTAAAGATCATTAATTAAATCATTTTTGAAAGCAGTTCAAAGCACAGTAAGTATATTCTTTTTTCATACTCTTTTTTTTTTTTTGATCAACATGATTTAACTGTTCCATGGAAGTTTAACTATAGGTTCAAGTGCCATGACATTAAAAAAGTTGAAAAATACTTCCCTAGATCCTCTACACAGAATATAGGCCCACTGACTCATTTAAGACCTCTGACCTCTAGAACTGTAAGATGTTGTTTAAAGATAATATTTTGGCTGTCTGGGATAAGATGGCAGACTAGAGACATCTCCTTTGCACTCATTCATGGTGAAATCAGGGAGGGAGGACTCCAGCCACCTCTGGTAGCAGGACCCTGCCCAGAAACATTGCTTCAGGAGCACAGGAAGACAGATTGGCCCCATACACTGAGGTTGGCAGGTTCAAACCCAGCCCGGGCCAGCTAAAACAACAATGACAACCGCAACAACAACAAATAGTTGGGTGTTGTGCGGGGCACCTGTTGTCCCAGGTACTTGGGAGGCTGAGGCAAGAGAATCACTTAAGCTCAAGAGTTAGAGGTTGCTGTAAGCTTTGATGCCACAGCACTCTACCCAGGGTGACAGCATGAGATTCTGTCTCAAAAAATAAATAAATAAAAATAAAAGGCTGAAACTGAACCCACACCTTTCACCTGTTACAAAAACTGATTCAAGATGGATAAAAGATTTAAATCTGAGACATGAAATGATAAAAGTCTTAGAAGAAAGTGTGGGGAAAACTCTCAATGTCAGACTGGGAAAAGATTTTATGAGAAAGACTTCAGTGGCAGTTGCAGTAACAAAAATAAACAAATAGGACTTAATTAAGCTGCAAAGCTTCTGTACACAAGGGCACAACAAGTAAAGCAAGAATACAACCTTCAGAATGGGAAAAGAAATGTGGATGGTATGAATCTGATAAAGGGTTGACAACTGGAATCTGTGGAGAACTTGAATTAATAATTTTAAAAAATAGAGTAAAAAATCCAGTCTTCCACTGGGCAAGAGGTATGAACACAATCTTCTCTGAAAAAGTCATATGAATGGCAAACAAATGTTCAAAAAAAATTCTCATCATCCCTGATTGTCAGAGAAATATAAATCAAAACCACCCTGAGATACCTAATCCCAGTGAGAATAGCCCACTTCACAAAGTCTCAAAGCTGCAGATACTGGCATGGTGAGTGGAACACTTTAACATTGCTGGTGGGACTGCAAACTAATACAACTTTTTGGAAGGAAGTATGGAGAATCCTCAAAGAACTCCAATTAGATCTCCCATTTGATCCTGCCATTCCATTATGAGGCATCTACCCAGAAGAAAGAAAACCATTTTATCATAAGCACATTTGCACTAGGGTGTTTATCACAGCTCAATTTACAATCACCATAATATGGAACCTAAACACCCATCAACCCAGGAGGAGATGACAAGCTGTTGTACATGTATACCATGGAATACTATTCCGTTTATCACAACTCAATTTATAATCACCATAATATGGACCTAAACACCCACCAACCCAGGAGGAGATGACAAGCTGTTGTACATGTATACCATGGAATACTATACAGGCATAAAAAAGTATGAGTGACTTTACATGTCTTTTATTAACCTGTATGGAGCTAAAACACATTCTTCTTAGTAAAGTATTACAAGAATGGAGAAGCAAGAATCCAGTGTACTCAATTCTAAAATGAAGCCAGTAGACCATCTAAAACATACCCACATAAGAAAAAACTCAAATCAATTCAAGGTGGGGAGCAAGGTAATGACAGAGGGGGGAGAGCAGAGAAGGGAGGGGGATGGGTATGTTCCCACTTAATAGACACAATTTTAGGGTGTATGGCACACATCTTGGGGGCAGGACACATTTATGGGGACTCTACCTAACAAATGCAAATACTGTAACCTAATTCTTTGTACCCTCAAGTTAACCCAAAATAGTAATTTAAAAATATCTTTAAAAAGACAATAATTTATTACTTGATCATTTCCTACTAGCAGTAGAAAACTAATACGAGTTAACAGAATTCAAAAGCTACTTGGGTAGCGTTCAAAGAAAGCTACTCAAACAAAATCTATGCGTGAAATACCATTTTGCTATTTATTTTTTCATGTGGATGAACTTGGACAAATTACAGGATGTCTCTAAAGGCACCCCTAAAGCCACCAAACAAAGGTAAAACGGAAAATTACAGCTAAATGTACCTTTATTTACAAAATATTCAGTATAAAATTTTATAAAATACTTACAAAATATTCAAAATATTTTTTATTTTTGGCCACCACTTTTGAAATTTTTGTAATAAATATTTTATAAATAAAGGTACATTTAGTTACAATTTCCAATTTTGCCTACATATGGCTAATTTATGGGCAACTTTTGGAACACGCTGTCCTTACCCTTTTGGGGTCATTCTCACATGGGGAATGCAGATTTCTCTGAGAACACTTCTCCTTTATGTGTTGGACATGAATCTAATGCTCCAGCTAAAATATTTTGGCTCTGTCTTGTATACCTGACCCAAGCTCACATAGTCAAATTTCCTTTCCTGAAGTTTTGGAATTGGGCTTGAAAAATAGCCATTAATGTTGGTTCCTTTCTCAAAGGAGAAAAATGACCACCTTTCTCTGATCCTGTGTACTTAGAAATAGAGAAAGCCAAGTGGAACATATAGCGAGATAAGCAGGAAAAGAGACTACGAAGCCTTCTTCCTGAATTCCTAATTTACTTCTCCCTTCTTGAAGCTTGGTTACACTGTAGAGCTCTCATTCACAAACTATCCACCTATCTAAATAATATTTCTTGTGTGTTTAACCTAGCACAAGTTATTTTCTTTCACTTCAAAACTATTTGCTATCACTGCTGGTGGGAATGCAAGCTAATATGTTCCTTTTGGAAGGAAGTTTGGGGAACACTCAGGGATCTAAATATAGATCTACCATTTGATCCTGCAATTCCTCTACTAGGTGTATATCCAAAGGACCAAAAATCACATGATAATAAAGATATTTGCACCAGATTATTCATCGCAGCTCACTTCATAATTGCCAAGTCATGGAAGAACCTACGTGCCCATCGACCCACGAATGGATTAATAAATTGTGGTACATGTATACCATGGAATACTATGCAGCATTAAAAAAAGATGGAGACTTTACTTCTTTTGTGTTTACATGGATAGAGCTGGAAAATATTCTTCTTAGTAAAGTATCTCAGGAATGGAAAAAAAAATATCCAATGTATTCAGAACTACTGTGAAACCAATTTATACTCACTCACACTTGCAGATGAAAGATGAAACACAACTATAGCCTAGGATAAAGGAGAGAAGAACAGGGAGAGGGGAAGGGGGGATGGGTCGATAGAGGGAGGGTTAATAGGGGGACGGCACCTATGGAGCATATTGCAAGTACAAGTTGGATCTATCAGGTGTAGAACACAAATTGTCTTAATGCTGCAATTGGGTAAATGAGGTGAAAGCTATGTTGATTAATAGCATGTAAGCGCGCCAATTTGTACAAATAATCAACACAACGAATCCCATAATGGTATAAATATATGTATAATCTATGTACAAATGACTTAATAAGAAATAAATTAAAAAAAACTATTTGATATAAAATATACTTTAAAGAAATGCATTGATTGCTAATGTAATCAATGTTAGCAAGTTCCTGGACATATATTAATAGTAAGAATTCAATAAAAGGCAGGTGTGCTTCTTTGCATACTACTACCACACTGATATTACACTACTATTATTATTTACTCTAAAGAGTGGAGAAGACACCAATATGCTTTGGGTTACACTGGGAAAGGGGTGGGTAGGGAATTTTTCTCTCTAAATTTGTTTCAGAATAAGAGGGATGTAATTTTTGCTTCCATCCCTGCCAAATGATGGGGAGATACAATAAAGTAAATAAGACCAATGTGATAAAGTATTAATAGAAATTGGGAGAAAAATAAAGCATATTCTCTCCAGTTTTGAATGTAATGTCCCTGTAATAGTATTTTGTCTTGTTAACATGTATGATTATTCTCTTTATATTGTAATTCCCTTAAATAGCAAATAGTACACTTGACTCAATTGAGTATCCCAGATAGCATATAGTAGGTGCTCAATAAATATTTGTCAAATTAAGTTTAAGAGGTAGCCTACAAAATGTGCAATATTCTATTGCTTTAAATCAAAATCCAAAAAAAAGTAGATATTGTGTGTTATTTCTTCAATGAGCCACAAACTCAATGTTGTATTTCACCATGATGTATCATTAACCCGGTAAGCCACATCTCCTACTTCTAGGAGTAACAAAACATTTAGAAATGTGGTATGAATGACATTAGCTCTCCACCCTGAAGCTCATGCATCAATACTAGTGTTTGGTTATTTTCAGTTCTTCCTGGATATTTTAGGTTGGTGAAACACAGAGACAAAAAGAGTAAAAAAGCCTGAAACCTTGCAGCAGACCATTTTTTGTTGTATATCATGAATACAACTATCTGCAAGTTACTACCCAGAAAAAGGGATAAGAGAAGGAAGCTTTATGTTCTTACGACATAAGAGTTCATGCTACTTAAATAACTCTTAACTACAAGTATTTTAAAAACGGCAAATATTGTTGGAATAAAACTAGATAGTACTGTAAGCTTTTTTTTAAGAAGATGAGAAAGTCCTCTGTTCCTAATACTAGTTTAAGTTCAGTTTTTTAGAAAATTGAATCTAATATCGTCAGTGAGATGGATACAGTTTTACTGAAAGTGTAAAGAAAAAATCCAAAAGCTTAACAATTTTCTCCCAGAAGGAAATGTTTTCTAATCCTTAAGTCACATTCTTTTTGTCTACTGGAGACCTTCGCATTCTTCTAAAATACAGTTTAAAAACCTAGCTGCGTTATCTTTGGAGCTGTCCATTGCGGCACAACCGTTCTTGTAACAAGTACTTATACAAACACTTGCATGCTTTTCTTTGGACTTGGCTGCTACTCTTGCGTGTGTGTTTTTAAAGCCTGTAAGGAAAAAATTAGGTGCTGAGGAACTGAATCACTGACTCGGAATTTAAATTTGTGTAGAAATGATCCTGCTAAATCACCTTCTGCCAAAAATGTCTTCAGGTACAGAGAATGAAAATATTCATATCCCTAATTGCCTGATTCTGTTAATGAAGCTGACTGTAACCACCTTTCACAAAAGCTAAAACTGTTCTGATAAAGAGCTCTTCTTTGTTTAAAAGTTAGAATGAAGTACATCTGCAAAGCAAATAAAGAAGAACAGAGCAATTTTGGTCCCTCTTCTTAAAGCGAAGCTAAATTAGTTTAATGAAAAATAAGCATATAGGAAGAATGGAAATGTCTTCCTTCCGATATATATATATGTATATTTTTGTAGAGACAGAGTCTCACTTTATCGCCCTCTGTAGAGTGCCGTGGCATCACACAGCTCACAGCAACCTCCAACTCCTGGGCTTAGGCTATTCTCTTGCCTCAGCCTCCTGAGTAGCTGGGACCACAGGCGCCCTACACAACGTCCGGCTATTTTTTTGTTTTGCAGTTCGGCAGAGGCTGGATTTGAACCTGCCACCTTCGGTATATGGGGCAGGCACATTATTCGCTGAGCCAGAGACGCCTCCCTTCCTTCCGATATTTTAAAGTAGATTTTAAACAAATAATAAGTTGTTAGACATCCCAAACACTCTATAACATTTTGAAATCCAGAATCCCAATTACCCTGTGGGGAAAAGCAATCATTACAGGTTTTGTCAGGACTCAGCATCCTGCAGGTACCTGTATTAATGAGAGAACGGAAATCTGACTGTTATCTAGCAGGCATCTCAAGCTGAAAAGCATTTGAAAAGCTGGATTTACAGAAGGAAGAGAAGAGAGTGGTTCATGGTTCTTCCTGTTATAGTGACAATGAGATGATGATACATTAACTTTAATATTTTAGCAACTCATTCATTGGGGGGGTTAATTTAGTGAGATTTTTAAAAATTAAATTAGGAATGACATTAAATTAATGTATGCATCTTCTGTTTGTATATTATATTGTGGCCAATATTACAGAATAGGATTTTCTAGCATGACATTTCCAAAAAATACTTGAAGTTAAAAACATGATAATTTCACAATCTTTGTGTTGTACTTAGGCTATTCATTCCAAGATATAATACTCTTATGTCTTAACTGCTGAGTCCTCACAAATGGTTCTATATCTAAGTGTACCAACATGTTCTGGAAAAAATTCAGGAAGACTGAACTTCTAAATGCACTTAAGAAATGCTGTTACAACCACTGGGTTGATGCTGAAGAGCTCCCACTGAGCTAATTTGTCTTTCCATTGGAACCCCCCAGTGTGAAATGACCTAGGGCTGGCTATACTTACATAACTTTTAAAAAGGACCAGTTCAGTTCAGTAAGCTATTGTGTTCACCTAACAACAAATGTGTTTAACACACTCTTTTTTTTTTTAGCTTGACTTTCTCTTTCTCTGAATCTATGAAAATCACCGGAAGTTTTGACATCTTATCAGCCTAAATCTCAAGAAATAAACTACAAATGTTGTAAAGATCATCTCTGCTCTCTGAGCAAATTCTTAACCCTTGTAATTTCATTACTATATTATCTTGAAGAGGATTTGTACTACATATGCAATCTTCAAAGGAAGGGACTGTCTCTACTGATTAAATCAGAGAATTGCAGTGTTTTGCCCTCATTTTTATCTATGCAAACAAAACCACGTTTTTAATATCTTAATATTTATAAAAATATGAATGGGTTTGTAGATTTATTATTCATCATTTACTTTTTTTTTTTTTGCAAAGCTAGAAATATAAAAATATGGAACGCTTCACGAATTTGCGTGTCATCCTTGCGCTGGGGCCGTGCTAATCTTCTCGGTATCGTTGCGATTTTAGTATATGTGCTGCCAAAGCGAGAAACATTCATTTACTTTTATCCTCATTTCCTCAAAAAAAGCTATGAAATAAAAACACAAAAATGCGTCATGCGTGATCCACTTAGAGGATCAATAGGAACTTTCCCGAGGAAATGAACGTGGAGCTGAAATCCAAAGGATAAGAGGAAAAAGAGAGAAAGAGGATAAAGGAATGAATGCATGAAACCACACATAGGGGCAGAGAAGCTTTTTCTGGGAGTGGCTGGTGAACTGGAGGAAATGGGGAGATGGGCACAGGCCACAGCAGTTATGGGCACATTACAATATTCAAAGTTGGTAAAATCCCACAGGCCATCTCATGAAAAGGAGCCTTGGAGACCCTTTTATCCCAAGAGAAATTAGAAGCCACGAGGGGTTTTATTTTTTATTTTTTTATTTTTTTTTATTTTTTTGAGACAGAGCCTCAAGCTGTCACCCTGGATAGAGTGCTGTGGCATCACAGCTCACAGCAACCTCCAACTACTGGGCTCAAGCGAGTCTCTTGCCTCTGCCTCCCAAGTAGCTGGGACTGCAGGCGCCCGCCACAACGCCTGGCCATTTTTTTTTTTT
>CAUYRH010179008.1:0-12223 GCA_963574655.1 Perodicticus potto
TAATTTTATCTTTATTTCTTGGATTTTTCTGAGTTTCTTGTATCTGTGAATTTATAGATTTCCCCCAATTTGGAAAGCTTTAACTTATCATTTCAATAAAAGTAAATATTTTATGTAGAATTTCTTGTTTGATAAAAGAGACTTTTCTAAATTAAGTGGTGGCAACAACAGAGATGAAAGGCTTTTTAAAATTTATACAATTCTCTTTTTAAAAATATAAAGCTATCATATATAATTTAAACAATTGGTATTCTTTTACCTATTAGGCACAATGTAAGGATATGTGGCACACCTCCTGGGTAAGAGGCACAACTACAACTTGGACTCTACCAAGCAAATGCGAACCATGTAACCTAATTGCCTATACATTCGTATTAATGTAAAATTAAGAAAATGAAATAAAACAAAAAAAAGACAGAAAGCAATGGAAAAAAAAACTATTCTGAAACATGTCAGTGTAATAATTGAAAAGAATTTCATTATAGTGCATGATGGGTTATTTTTGATATTCCCCTAAAACATTATATACTTTTGTAGTTCAAGGAGTGAGTACTCTTGAGTAATTATTTCATTTTATTTGGTAAAACTTTTTTTAAAGAAATGGGGGTCTCACTATGCTGCCCAGGCTGGCCTAAAACTCCTTCCACAGCCTTCTGAGTAGCTAAGATTATAGGTATATGCCACCATGCCTAGCGTATTTGGTAAACCCTTTGAATTATGTCATTGTATAAATTTGATACTTATACTGAATGTTATGAATGTGTGGCTCACAAGATGTAAGTGATAACTGAGTACATTTTAGCTTAATCGATGTGTATGTTTTATCCACACTCTTCATTTTCTGTTTTCTTGCTGTAATTTTTTCAAACTCATGATTTATTTTCCAACCTTATATATCATTTTAAAGTTTCTCAAATCCTTTTGGGAATGATATGGAGTATAAATATACAAATTAACAAGGAAAACAAGACTGAATGTTTAGTTCTATGATACTGTTATATATATGACTATATCCTACTGATACTGGAAGACGATACCTATCAAGGTGCCTAGAATATCTGTGGCCAATGGTTAGGTTACACTGTCACCAGTGGAACAATTTTTACTCTTAAGCTTTTCATTTCTTCAATTTTATACAAATGACTTCATTTTATATTATTAAAATAGTACACAAATCCAGTGGACATTATCTTCAATTGTATACTATTTTATATGGATTACATTTCAATGTCTCTGTTAGAGATTTGAGAATTGTCTTAATTTTTGGATTAAACTAGGGAAAATTTCTAGCCTCAGCAGAAATGTTTTCACAAACCATCCCTAAGGGCATCCCTCAGGGTTACTACCAATATATGTCTCATTGTTTCAATAATCATTTCTGGGTTAACAATTTAGTGGTGTAAAATAAGTCATTTTAAATTATTATCTCTTTGTAGTTACAGGGTTTGACTGAGCTCATCTTGGTGGATTTTACTAGGAATCTCTCATGCTGTTGCACTCACACAATGGACAGAGCTGGAGACCTCTGAAAGCCTTCTATATGTCTAGAGGTTGAGGTTGAGTTTTGGTTAGGACTGCACCAGGGGTTAACAACAGAAGCACCTGCACATGGCCTTTTATGTTGCTTAGTCTTCCTTATGATAGGCAACTTTGTTCCAATGGCAAGGGTCCTGAGAGAGCCAGTCGGAAGTACTATTGCCTTTTCTAATCTAGCCTCAGGAGTTACACAGCCTTACTTCAGTGGCATTCTCTTTATTAGACATTTGACACTAAGACCACTCTATATTAAAAAAGTAGTAGAGTGGGAAATTAGACTTTATATCTTGATGGGAAAAGTGTCAAAGAATTTTCAAATGTGTTTTTAAAATCACACACTCATCTTGCCTCTGCAATACTGAAACTTATTAGTTTCAGTTTGGGACAGCTACTTTTCGTTTGGTAGGCTTCCTACATTGCTTGTTAGTCTTTCTAAATGCAGTAAGAAATTTTAAGCCTGTGCCCTCCATAGCAACTTTACCACACAGCATGCAATATAATGATCTACAACTATTGTCATTATACTTACTTTATCCTTAGGCAAATTTTGTCCTAAGACAACATTACTGGATTCTCTCTAAACTATTTTGTGCTACAGGGTACAATATGCAATGCCCAGATTAAAAATAAGAGCTTTCATTTTTTTGTTGCTGATGGTAAGACTTTGGTGGGGCTAAAAGTTTTCTTGAATCTGTTGGTTCTGAAGTCAATGGTCAATTCAGGTTTCCTGGAGAGTAAAGGCTTCTTTGTGTCTGATTGTTTCTGGAAGTTTGTCATTATTCTATTGAGGTGTTGGAAATGGTCAATTTTCTAGATTAGATTATGCCACTAGGTGACAGCATTGTGAGACCAGTATTGTGTTAGAAAATACTTTCCAAATTGTAGACCATGAAGTGTTGGCCTAATGAAGCCAAGACAATTTAGTTATTCCTTAATCCACTCATGTAATACTTTAGGGTCTTAAGTTACTTCTCAGTGGTATAAGGAAAATAGAACATAGGGGAAGTATAGTCATTACTCTTTGACTAATACTCAAAAGCAAGAAGATACACTGCTATACCAAGTGAACTAAGTTGATTTCAAATTTTATTTAAAAGTCAATCTGTCTGGTTCAGTATGGTCTTCTCAAAAGACCAGTTTGTTTGTGGCATGTTTCCAAGGATCAAAAGGTTTGAATGTTACTGTGTTCAAGTGAGATCAGTGGAGAGTCTATTGTAACTTCTACCATTACTGTCCGTTTAAAACAGTGTTTCCAAGAAATTACTACCTGAAATAGCACTCTCTGTCCTTTGACATTTGAAGGTGTGTAAATGTTCAATTATACAAACTTATCATTAGTAAAGGCAATATTCAAAAATACTTCTATACTTAGAGGAATTATGAGAATTATGGAAATAATACTCAATAGCTTTACTTTATATAGAAGATTATGATAGCGTATAGTGAAATTTTCAGCCTGTTTGCATGGACGTATATGTAAATACATTGAATGAAATGAACTACATTTACTAAATTGGTACTATTTTATGTACTGGTTTATGTATGTATAAGTAAGTTATTTCCAAATGAATGTAACTTGATCGTGTAAAAGATATTGGGCGATTTTCTTGTTTGTTAACCTAAAATTTAATGTTTTTTTGAAGTAAGAGTGATTTTTAACCATTAAATTGCAAATTTTAAGTCAGGTTGGCATCCTATAGTATACAACTTAATTTACTTTCATTAAGTTAATATGTACGATTTGGAAGACAATTTAGTTTTTTGCTTAGCACAGCTATGTTTAATTCCTAACAGAGGAGGAATTTCCTACTAATTTAAAGTTTGAAAAGTATTTAAGGAGGATAAAAAAAAAAATACCAGCACTTTACAATAACATGCTTGTGAAAATTGCCTTTGAAATAATTTATGAAGTAGGGAATATGAGATTTTAATAATATGGAATATGAACCAGTTTCTGGTAAGGCCTTGTATTTGTACATTAGGGAATGTTTCATGTGAAAATATATTTAATGATATACTTTGTTCAAATAGGCTTATTAAAATTTTCAGGTTTTCTCCTCTGATTAGAAAAATGTTGACATACCTGGCATGTTTTTCTACTAGCTCTAGAATAGTTAACAATAGAGAATGAGAGATGAAGTAGAGCGTATATTGGAAAAACAGAGATGATTGTAGACTAGGAATTTTTAATAAACCCAAAACTATACATATAAAACATATATTATCACCAGCTGTTGTTCTTTGATCATAAAGGCTAAGGTTTCCTGGGATTGAGAGCCTTTGTATAGTACCACTTCTCCTTACATTGGATAATTTCAATTGCCCTATTTTCAATTTTGTCAATTCTTTCTTCTCCTGCTTATATGTTCTATTCAAAGCCTCTAGTGTACTTTTCATTTGAGCTATTATCTCTTTCAGCTCCAGAATTACTGTTTGTTTCCTTTTTATCCATCTCTTTATTGATATTCTCTGTTGGTTTACACATTGCTTTTTTAAATTTGATTTAATTTTTCTCCATGATTTTGTGTTGCGTTTGAGCAAGCATATTTAAAACAATGATGTAAGTATTTGTCCCTTTTGTCCTATGTCTTGGCTTCCCCAGGGACAGGTCCTCTGACTTTTTTTTCTATGAATATGCCATACTTCTCCATTTCATCATATAATTTGCAGGGTTTCTGTTGCTGTTTTTGTTGAAAACTAGACATTTCAAATATTTTGGTGTGATGTTTCCAAAAAATCAGATCCTCTGCCTTCCCTAGGTTTTTCTGCTATTGATTGTCGTGGGTTGGAATCAAACTTTTGTTTGATGACTTTCACACTACTTTTGCAAAGCCTTTATTTTTCATCATGTGCAGTCATTGATGTCTCTGTTCTGCTATCTCGGTCATTAGCCAGAGACTTAACAGAGATTTCCATAGGTCCTTGGATCCAAACAACAACAACAAGAATAAAGCTTCCCTGGTCTTTGTAGATTGACTTTGAGCTGGGACATTCTTTCAACATTAAGGTAGGCTACCTATGACTCCTTCCCAGCCTGTACCTCTTCCTTGCATAGTGTCCACATGTCAGCCAGAGGTGCAAAATCTAGGGTCCTTTTGAGTCTTTACTATGCATGTGTCATTCCTTGGGCATGAGCAGCATGAGCATAACACTCTGGCGTCCTCAGCATATGTGGTAAACCTTCAAACCCCATATTTTTTCAAGTATTTTCCTCTTAAGTCTGCTCCTTCCCAGACTTTTGGGTGTTTCTGCTATGTGTCTCATGTGTTGTTTCTTGCTCTCGGCGGCTACATACACTCTAAAGATAATAGTGTATATTTTTAAATGATTTCCACAAATACTCCTACCCAGAAAGTCCTTTAGCTCAAGGGATGAGAGAGAAAGTTTGCCTCTGCACTAATTGCTCAGAGAACCCGGTCAGACACATAACCAGAATTGTTTTAGAATAGAAAGAAAACCATATATAGCCCATTCAACAGTTTATTGGTACCAGCAAGCCAGACCAAGATCATGAACTGCCATCTCTATTACTTACTGGCAGATAACCAAAAATACAACATTTTCTTGCCAAAATTTATCAGCCTGTTTCTTCATTAAGACCTCCCCTAGTTAATGTAATTCTTTTATGACACTCCAGAGCTCCAACAATTTTGACACTCTCATTTTTTTTTTTTTAATGAGACTTAATGACTGCTTCAGTGGAAGAACTGATTCTCTGAGCCTCTACTTTGCCATTTATTTTTCAACTTACTTTTATACATACAGATTTACTTTCCTGAAATACTTGTGCCATTTTGTGAGTCACATCACGTATTGTCATGATACGGTATCAATTCCTCATATTTCTTTTTTTATCATATTTTTTGAGGAGACTGATCTTTGGTAGTAAAATGTTGCTAAAATCTTCATTGTCCTAAATCTCCCTGTTAACCCTTATAGTGCCTGGGCTAAAAATTTAATATTCCATTTCATTATCTAAATTTGAGGTTGATATTACAGCTTATACAACTGACTCAGTACTTTGGATATGTGGTTCTCTCACTAACTGAAACAAATGGGATGCTTATTACATGCTCCTTATAGCACTAATGAATCAGTCATTTACAATTTTGTGTCAAAACATTTTTGACACTGGGAAATAATACAAGAGAGCTTGAAAATCTTTAATTAAAGAATGGTTCCTATATTCCTCGATGTTTGCATGATGCTAAGGAACAAGACATTCCAAAGGTCTTCTTGATGTCTGGACATCATTAGTTAGCAACTAAAATTTTGAAGGAGCTCAAGAAATTTTCCCCAAAATATGGCTCTTTAGTAAAAAGAGTGTTTTAAATTAAAGGCCCGTAGAGATCAACATGCATTGGAAGGGGCTTTCCCTCTATCTGCATAAAACTACAGGGACCTATCAAAAAGAACAATTACCTTTCCTTCTCCTTCATGTTATCTCAATATGTTGCAGGAAAGAAGATCAAGAATGCAAGGAGACCTAAACCAACCCATTTTAAAGATAATGCCTGTCTCTTAGGTTAATTTAATTCCCTAAGACACTCATTTACAAGTCAGGCTAGTTCTATTCATTCATTCTTCAGAGTATCTATTTGTCCATCCTAGTAACCATTTATTGTCACTCAACAGAATTACCTATATAACCCATCTACCCTTCCCTCTAAAATGAGGCCATATAAATGTCTGGACCCCATTGAGATACTGGGTAATTACTCTGTGATTCCCTCATGTGCAGAGTAAATAAATTTGTAATCTCTTTTAATAAATCTGCCTTTTTATGTTGTTGGACTTTCAGCAAACCTTCCAGGGATGAGGGAAAACCTTTCCTTCTCCCCCGCATTTTAAACTCAGAAAAGTTGTCTCTCTGACATAGCCGAGAGCTAATGTAGCTATAATTTTAAAAAGCAGTGGGTGCTTAAATAGTTAAATTTTATATTCATCAATAAAGAGTATTAGAAAGTTAATTCTAAGAAAGGTACTGCTTAACCACAAACACTTGCTACGTGGTAATCTTCTTTAATGTTGTTGAAATTTTATCCTGTGTTTCATAGTTCAGTCCTAGTCCAAAGCCTGTATAAGTTCCAATGCCACGCTGGATTCTTATCGCAAAGAATTGTTGCTAATTCTGCTGGCTGTAGCCCAGCTTCTTTAGTAGTTTTCCTCTACTGAACCAAAATGAATAATGAAGAGTGTTCTCTGTGTTCCTCAGCTCCCACATACTCCACCCACCCATCTTCTGTTCCATAACCCAAAAATAAACCTACATACACTCTTAAGTATCTTATGGTGGGTTTTATTTAGATTTTTATACCAGAATGATACTACTTTTATTATTTCTCACAAATATGCTCTGATGCTCAAATTGGCCATTTCCCTAAAACTAGGTGGGAAAAACTACTTTTTGCTTTTGAATTATTTTAGTTTCACTATGAAGTTTTTTTAGCATCTGAGATAAAATTATTCAAAACATGGTGGGATTCTATTATTGAAATTGTGAAAGAAAAGGGTATGTTTCCAACAAAAAGTCAGGCTATATAATGGAAAGCTATTTGCCGTGTGTTGGCATCTTATGTGTGCAAGAAGTCAATAATTCTCAGTAGTTCAAAGATTTGAGTTAATTGTCAAGAACAGCATTAAGGGTGAATTGGCAGGAGCACTTGGTCTTCACAGAATAGACTTAAGTGTTGGAAAGAAATTAACATCATTCTATAAATAGCATTTTAGAATGGTAGAGAACTTATGAGGCTAGAAACTATTAAAAGTAAACATTCTGGTGTAACCCTAGCAAGGAAAGAAAGCTTCCGGTTTATAGGATAATAATATCTAAGTTAGAACATGACTCAAAAGAAATACAGATTCCTGAATCAGCATTGTTCACTTGTCATCTAAGGGATACTTCCCTTCTCTGTTATTTATCTTTTCATATGTACCTCATACCCTATTGACAAGAATATAAAATATGTCATAATGAGTAATGAAAGGATGAACCTCATCGTACAGTTTTTCTTTTCTTTTCTTTTCTTTTTTTTAGAGACAGAGTCTTAGTTTGTTACCCTCAGTAGAGTGCTGTAGCATCATAGCTCACAGCAACCTCAAACTTTTGGGTTCAAGTAATCCTCTTGCCTTAGCCTCCCGAGTAGCTGAACAGGCATCTGCCACAATGCCCAGCTATTTTTAGAGATGGGGTCTCGCTCTTTCTCAGGCTGACCTTGAACCCATGAGCTCAGGCAATTCACCCTCTTCAGCCTCCCAGAGTGCTGGGATTACAGACATGAGCCACCATGTCCGGCCTACAGTTTTAAAATGTATAAATTCATACTGAAGTTAAGCAAACCCAGGACACTCAAGGGAAAATTAGGACCCAAATCTGCCAGATTTGTCAGATTTTTCTGGATACTCACAGCTGTTTGGCAGAGAAAAGATTGAGAATGTATATGTTTGGTGAAATGAACTCATCTATACATTGTGAATACCATAGGACTTGTCTTTTTGAACCAAAAACCAAAATTGCTGCATTTGGCAGCTGGGGAGATGCACACCAGGGTAAGCATGGTTTCTTATGGATGTCTTTATTTTTAAATATCATACTATGCCAATTCAAGTCAATTACTAGTGTTGAACATGGGCAGGAAATCACTTTCCTTTGCCCAGAATCATTTATAATTTCTTTGTAAGCATTAAAAGCCAGTGTTACACTAGTATGTTTCTTATAAACTCAAGATTATGTTGGTAATTTTCCAGCTTAACTTTACGAAGTTCTCAGTCCTTATGCCAGATATAGTATATTAGCAGAGTAAAACAAAACTTCAAACTTTCAAGGTGGGTTCATTGTCTCTGCACAAGAAACATTAATTGAAGAAATTAGCCCTTTCATAAGAGCTAAAGTCATAACTCTCTATTTAAGAATTACTTAGAGCCTGTAGCTCCTGGTGAATAAGTATCTTCTAGAAACTGCACTAAGCATGCACTGTTAACTATAACCTGGATCATTATATGGACCCAAATTGGAATTATGCTTGTTGTCTTGATTACACATCTATCCTAAATGGGACTCTTCTAGGGCAGTGCTCAGATCAGTATGGTTGGAAATTCTTAATAATACTGAGAAGTAACAAATCTCTGATAACTTTCCGGTTAATGATTAAAGTAAATATTTTGTGTCAAAAATGTACTTCAGGGGAAGTGCAGTCAGGCAGAAGATGTCAAAAGCCTATTATCACTGAATGAAAACAATAAAAGTGCAAGGTTCTAATTGCTTTAACAGAGGGGTGCCAAACTTTTTTTTTTTTTTCTTATCTACATCACATTGGAAGAAGAAGAGTTGTCTTGGGCCACAAATGCAACACATGAATACAACCGACACAACAAAATCATTAAAAGGTTAGTTAACTTTTAAAAAGTAAATACACAAACACCAATGAAAGCTGATGAGCAAAAAAGCAAGGTCTGGTTATATCTTTTGCTATGTCTGACACCACAGATTAGCAAAAAATTCCTCATAGAATCCTCATGTAGCCCACAGCCTGAAAGTTGGACATTTTTTATCTCATCAAATCTTTTGTGTGTCATTAGATAGAAGAGGGTTGAAATCCTTAAATAAGACACCCCCAAACTCATTTTTCCCAAGTTTTAAGTTTTAGGCACTCAGTTTCTAAAACCATAGAGGGTAAGGCTCTGAACTTTTCTTTAGGTTTAAGCAACCCAGAAACTAGCCAAGAAAGTGAAAATAATTTAAACTAAATAAAGCTTTTATTACCCCCGTGGGAGGGAAACATAAATGGCTCGACTATTTTATTAAGGTGTAAGATTTATTTAAAGAATTTTCATGATTGGACGCCACCTGTGGCTTAGAGTAGTAGGGCGCCAGCTCCATATACTGGAGGTAGTGTGTTCAAACCCGGGTCCGGCCAAAAACTGCAAAAAAGTAAAGAAAAAAATTAAAAACATTAAAAAAATTCATGATTTATGTGCATTTATTTTTTATTTTGAAGTCACCGAAAGTCTATTCCTAGTAGGACAGACATAAATGATAAGAGGAATAGTACCAGAATATATATAAGGCTACTGGGAAAATTATTGTCTAAAGTAAAACAGGACATACAGCTTAGACAGTAAATGGTAATCTTGGCTTCACATTTTTATAAATAGTTTCATTTTATGGCAGCTACATATGTTACTAAGCTAAATTCAAATTCATTTCTCCTTTCAAGATGGTAAATTACCTCTGAACCAATCTGCAGTCTCTTAGAAATGAAATCATTGTAAAATATTTTTAAAGTTGAAGAGTAGAAGTACTTTTTTTTCTCCTTTAGTAAGTAGACTTAAAATACAGTCTTTTCCAGTGTTTTCTTTTCCTTCTTTTGGTCACGCCGTTTGATCAGAAATATTGATTCATTAGCCTCTGATGGTTGTGAAGCCTGCAAAATGCCTCGATTAACAGTCACTTAGGGCTCAGCACCTGTGGCTCAACGGGCTAAGGAGCTAGCCACGTACAACTGAGCTGGCGGGTTCGAATCCAGCCCTGGCTTGCCAAACAACAATGACGGCTGCAACCAAAAAATGGCTGGGCCTTGTGGCGGGTGCCTGTAGTCCCAGCTACTTGGGAGGCGGAGGCAAGAGACTCGCTTGAGCCTAGGAATTGGAGGTTGCTGTGAGCTGTGATGCCATAGCACTTACTCTATCCAGGGTGACAGCTTGAGGCTCTGTCTCAAAAAACAAACAAACAAAAAAACAGTTACTTAGGGCTGTCCCTTCCCCCAAATTTCTGTATTATCTAAACAAACCCAAAACATGGTGAATAGTCTTTGACAGGGAACCTACTGAAAATTATTCTAGCTCTAACAAATTCACAGAATAATTAAACATATTTTTGTGTAAGTTGGAATGTTTTGTAATCCTATTTTTTCCAACCTCTGCAATATTTTACTACCAATTTGGATACATCCCAAAGAAAATTTCTCACATATGACATAACAGTAAAAGTGGAAGCAAGCAGTAAAGAAAAGAAATTATGTTATCCCCAGCTGGGTGCATGTCATCCCAATTATCAAACTATCTCCCACCTCCTTGAGTTTCAGTATTCACCAAGAAAAACCCTCAGAGCCTCATACTGCACAGGAGCACAGAATAACTGGCATTAGGTGATACATCTAGCCAATGAAAAATGAGCTAGAAATTCTAGATTATGATGGTCTTGTCTATGTTCTTTTTCTTCATTATTTTTTGTTTTTCTTATCCATTCGTATCTCCTGCATACTGAATCTCAAATTTTTGTTTATTGGCATTTATTTATCCATTTTCAGTGTAATGAATTGCTACCTTGTCATCTTCCCAATGTGTATACATTTTTGGCATTTCTAGCTCATTTTTTATTGGAGGTCAAAAACGTATATATATTTCAAGAAAGGAAAAAACTATTAAAATTGTAATACTTGATATGTAACAATAACAAAAGTCACATTGAGCACCTCTTTAATTGAAGACGTCAAATGTGACTTGGCATATTACAAATTTAGCACAGTTTTTCCCTTTCTTAAAATGTGTACACATTTTTGGCACCCTTTGCATATGTATTTTTATTACTTTTGGAATAGATTAGGAGGTAACCTATGGGTTTTGGTTTCACAGATGAATTATATAGTGGTTATGTCACCTGAATGGCATGCATTGCTCCAGATAGGTAGTTTTTCTTCCCTCTTCTGAGCTTCCAGTGTCCATTGGACCACTCTGCATGCCCCTGTATACCTGTTGCTTAGCTCCCACTTGTAAGTGAGAACATGTGGTATTTGGTTTTCCTTTTCTGAGTTACTTTCCTTAAGATAATGGCCTCTACTTCCAGAATTTTACAAAATATTTGCAAAATATTCTCTATGTGTCAGCCACCTCTTTGTAAAAGCTTATAGTGACTATTTTGTAAATGTACATTTAGCTACAGTTTCCCATTTTCTATATGTATGGCAACTTTAATGGTCACTTTTGGAACCACTGTATATACCACATTTTCTTTATTACTTCTTGGCTGATAGACACTTGGGTTGATTCCATATCCTTGCAATTGTGAATTGTGCTGCAATAAACATATGATTGCAGGTGTCCTTTTGCCATTTCAATTTTAACCAGTGATCATATTCTGCCCAACACTTAACCCAGATTCTTGCTCCTCGTCTCCTTGCTTGGGCAACACAGATTACATTCTGGTTACATTTCAGTTTTTCAGCTGAGAGACTTCACATTTCTGTTCCAACTTCTAAGAGAGGCTGGCTGAAATCTTCTTATGACAACTGTACTCTGAAGACTGGCAACATTAGCATCTCCTAGAAGCTAGTTAGGAATGCAGAATCTGAGACCTCACTCCTGACCTACTGAATCTGAATCTGCTTATATATATTTTAACAAGATTTCCAAGGTAGTTCTGTTTTATATTAGGTATTAAAAGCAATGAGCTAAATCATTGGTCCACAAAATTATTCATAATACAATATGCATGTTTTTCAATAAAATAAAATTTGGGTACCTATGCTTCCCAAATACAAATGTATCAGAACGGCTCTGCAAAAAAAAAAAAAAAAAAAAAAAAAAAAAAAAAAAAAAAAAAAAGAATTTATTAGTAAAAAAAAAAAAAAAAAAAAAAATACTGGGAAAAAAAAATGTAAAAAAAAAAAAAAAACTGAATTTTTTATAT
>CAUYRH010179009.1:0-12388 GCA_963574655.1 Perodicticus potto
ATATAAATATATATAATATATATATAATATTTAATATATAAATATATATATATATTTTTTTGAGACGGTCTTACTCTGTCACCCTGAGTAGAGTCCCATGGTGTCATAGCTCACAGCAGCCTCAAATTTTTGGGCTCAAGCAATCCTCTTGCCTTAGCCTTCCCAGTAGCTGGGACTACAGGCGCCTGCCACCATATCTGGCTAGTTTTTCTATTTTTAATATAAATGAGGTCTGGCTCTTGCTCAGGCTGACCTCAAACTCCAGAGCTCAAGCAACCCACCCACCTCAGCCTGCCAAAGTGCTAGGATTACAGGGGTGAGCCACTGCTCCTGGCCTGTAATATATTTTTTAAATAATGAAGGAATAAAATAATGAAGGAAAATCACTTGTATTTTATTCTCATTTCATTTGATTAATTTCTGTAAAATCCTAAACAGCGTCTTATAAACAACAAGCTTCTATACTAGTAGCTCTTTATATCATTAGGGTTTTGATTCTCGCCTCCCTGCTCACATCAATAATGCCTTCTGAGGCTGGGCATGGTGGCTCAGGTTTAATAATCTTACCTTTCTGGAGCCCAAGGAGGAAGGATCACTTGAGGAGTTGAGACCTGCCTGGAAAAGAGACCCCACTTGTACGAAAAATAGAAAAATTAACCAGGCGTTGTGGTGGGCACCTTTAGTCCCAGTTACTCAGGAGGATGGTTTGAGCCCAGGAGTCTGAGGATGCTGTGAGCTAGGCTGATGGCCCTGCACTCTAGATGGGGCAACAGAGTGAGACCCTGTCTCAAAAAAAAAAAAGAATTCCCTTTCAATTCTAATGGGGGGGGTTGTTGAGCATTAGTAAGTAAGGTACCAGTGGTCTCTGCTTTTCATGCATTAGTCAACAAGAGCCTGTGTAATGAATGGAAGGTTTGAGAGCAGGGACTTTAGAGATGGATCACAGGGACTCTGCATGCACAGTTAAAAGTGATGAGAAATTGGAGGGCTGGAAGAGTTTCATCTTTGTACTTACACATTTTGAAACTTCTTTTTTTTTTTTTTTGATGTGCGTGTGTTTTATATAGGATTGAATTAACATCTGAAACAGCTAACTGAAACAGGACTTTCTCTGAATTTTTACTTAGCATTACAGAGATACGCCAGGCACCAATACCAGTTCCCAAAAGGCCCAGATAGGTAGTGTTGGTACTGCTTACAATAAGCCAGCTGTAATGCACATGAAATCTCACAAGCTTTAAATATTAATTCAAAATATGTTTTAAAATCTTGCAGGCCAAAGCAAACCCTATCTACATGTATGACCCTCCAAACTAATCAATTCTTTGACAAGTGAGTTTTGCTGACCTCGAAAACTAGGCTAGAAGTATGGTTGGACTGAGCTTTTTAGGAACTTTCAGGAATCATTACATTGTTTTCTGCATTGTCAGCAGAGAACAGCTAATTCACACAGTGTCACTGCAGTAACTTCAAGTATTTGTTGAGCTCCTACTATGTGCCAGGTGGTGTACTTAGAACAGGGGGTAGGGGATGCATCTTTTCCAACCTTGTTCAGATCACTCCAGAAAGAGTAGTTTTGGTTTGAATGAAAGAAGTACAATGATTTTCTCATAAACTTGAGAAAGTTATGAGAAGGTAGCACATTCTTTCTGTGCTAGACATCTTTGCCATGGAAACCAAAGAAACAGCTAGCAGTCACATCCTTCCCTTCCACCCTTGACTTACCTCCAGCCCCTGGCCACCCTCCCACCTCCACGCCCTGTACACACACAGATACCCAGAAGAAGGACCAGGGAGGAGGGAAGCAAAGGCCAACACTTTTCTGCTTCTTTCATCTCCTGGATTTGCATTTTTCAAGGCCCATAGACAATGTAGTTATGTTCTGGAGATAACCAATCTAAAAAAGTTGACCTGAAGGATCAAGTAAGCCAAGGATTGGGAAAGAATGGAAGGGAATGAAAACTGTAACATTCTCCAGAGTTGTAAAGGATTATCTACATTGTGATTATTTTTAGAATCCTATAGAATACCACATTATTTTCCTGGATGTGACTACTTTTTAAACTAAAGATGCTACCTAAGGCAAGACATGAATTTTTAGAAACAAGCATTTCTAGAGGCAGAGAGGCTCAGATACTCTAAATTTCATGTCATCCCCACCGCAGCCCTCATCTCAGGAAACACCCTTATCTCTAGGGGAGGAGAAAGGCCAGGGGCAAGGAACAATTTGAAATGATGTCTGTGGAACATGAAACTCATGCTCTTCCTACCTCTGCACCTCTGTTTCAGGCTGTAACCTCTAGCACACAGTTTTCTCATCTGTAAAATGGAGTTCATAATAACTACCCCTTAACAATTGTGAGGAGTAAATAACTCCTAAAACTTGTCTTTCACGGAGTCAGACCCAAAGTTAGGGCCCCATGCGCTCAGTCACTGGCAATATGTAAGGAGAAAAAAAGCACAGGTCATTCTGTTTTAAAGGCTAAATAAATGACAGCCATCGGGATATTTAATAAGGAAAAATGAATGCAGAGGTATAGATGTGATCGTTTAAGTCCTTATTGTAAAAAGCTGGACAGGAGACACAGGTCGACAATTAGTGGTGAAGAAGCAAAGTAGCCCAACATCAGCAGGTTTTTGGCAGCAACTTTGGCCAAGAAAATCTTTATGTAAGGTAAACACTGAACTAACTTCTCTCCACCCTTCCGAGGGCTTCAACTGTTTCGAGATCTAACTTAAAATAAGTGTTTCCAACCTGAGGCAGTGGTACGAGCCTGTAGGCCCAGCTACTCCCAAGGTTGAGGCAGGAGGATGGAGTGAGGCCAGGAGTTTGAGGTTGAGCTGAGGTGTGATTGAGCCTGTGAGTAGCCATTGCACTCCAGCATGGGCGACATAGACAGATCCTGTTACAAATAGATAAATATATATATATGTAAGTAAGTTTTCCAGTTCATACTATCATCATTTATTAGATCATCCATTTGGATTTTAGTAGAGTTGAAGATAATTGTTATTAATTGTGAGCTTTATGCCTCTCTAAGATAGTTAGGTTTGTCTTTTATCACTTTTCCATTAAGGCACGTGCCCCTGTGTTTGCTTAGGGAATAATTAGGCTTAGCTCTAACATGGGGATGTTTAGGGGATGAGCGTCTGGGAAAGGAATCAGTGATGTCAAGCTCAGTCCTAGGAGAGTTCTGTTTATTTCAAAGTCTATCACTACATAGTGATGGGCACTCATTAGTTTTTGTGTTTGGAAGTCTTAGGGAAACTCAGAAACTAAAAGTAAGCAAAGGTACATATAATAGTAGCTCAAATGACCTTTTATCCCCCTGGGTGATGCATCCATATGACAGCTGAGACAGCATATATGTCTAGCACCTGGTGTAGAGCCCAGCATGGAGTAAGGGCTCCCTATTTGTTGAACAGGTGAATGAGTAAATAACTACAGAAGTTATTAGGGGATAAATTCTCTCTTAGGATCCATATTTTGCTTAGATTGCTCACTCCCCTCTTATCTGTCTGTTCTTGTGTGCTTAGTTATTTTTGACTTGGTATTTGTCATTACTGCTAAAAAATTACATGCAAGGATTCCTAGAGGCTTAGAATGAAAGGCCTTCCCCACCCCTACCCCCCACCTTCCAAAGGATTTGCTTTTGTTTCTGCCAGGTGCCTGGCAGCACTCCTGGTCTGGGGCCACTTTGACTTAAATTCACCACTTTTTTTAGACCACCCAGGTGCTGTGAATTTGGGTTGCAATTCTGCACACACAGGGCCAGCTTGTGAGAACAAGTTTCCAGGGACCTTTCCTTACATACACTTTCTACGCCAAGGCTACTGTCCTTGAGGTCAGTTTGGGTGGGAGGTGGGCTTATTCTGGTTCACCCTTATTTTTAGGGTAGAGCTCCTAGAAGCCCAGCTGAATGTGAAGAAAGCCTTTTTATTGGATGGGTTCTGCGCTTTGATTTCTGTTCTACCTCCCAAAATGAGGCTATTGAAATCAGTTCAGATATGCCCCACAGGGATAAAAGTGCCTTCCTGCTTGCTCACCTCTTGAGTTTCTACTTTCCTCTATTTGCCTGGAATTGTCTTACTATTTTTTTCAGCTGTTTGCTGTTTAGATTACTTGATTTTATAACCAGCATCTTTAGCTAGTTTTAGCCATTCAATCTGAATAACCAACCCCAATTGCTGGAAATAGAAACCCCTGCCTCTTCTTGATTCCTCTGAATCATTAATGCGTCCTGCCTTGCCTATACCCTCTCAGTGCCACTCTCATAAAGGGAGTACTTTACGAACTTCAGTCAGATAGCTAGTCACAAACATTTAATTTGATCCTTTTTTTCCCCCTACAAAATGCAATGGCCCAGGTGAGGAGTGTTCACCTTGTTTTGGTGGCCTGTCTGCGAGGGCAAACTTAGAGACGTGTGTCATCCTCAGTGTTGGTTCAGTTCAAGTGCATTCCTGCTTGAAAAGCCCCCCAGCTTCAACAGCCATCCTTGCTTCTTCCATGAACTGCTGGTGCCCTGAGGTCATTTTCTCGCTCCAGTGTGACTCTGGAGCAGTGGGGGAAAGTTGGTGGAGCTGGTTAAGGCCCTTGAGGCTTCCTCGCCACCCCCAGGAGTGTGGGAACCAGACTCGTGCTTACGACCACATGAGGACTCTGAGGAGCTCTGAGGACTGCCGAATTCTACCCACGCCTCTTCTCTGAACTCAGAAGCACACCCCGTGTCCTCTGCTTTCAGAGCCACCAAGCCCAGCACTAGGGGCCGGATACTACTCTCTTTTTCAGACTCACACTGGGGAAGCAGAGGGAGCTTCCCTTCTAATAAAGATCAAATAAAGTTTTCCAGGAAGGCTAATTGGTTTATCAAAGTATTGGATTTGGTCTTCTTGTTCCATCTTTCCCATCTTTTTGATCACTAAATATTTATTTTTCAATCTGAAATAAATTTCAAAGACAGAACGCACAGACAGAATGCACAAGACAGAAATATGTTTCTCTTTGTAAAAGAGAAAACTTAAAATATAATTTGCCTCAAAACTTGTCTCAAAAATTAACATATAACTTGCCTCTGATGACACGTGGTGTGTAAAACGGATTCTGTCAGTTGACCGGGGTGACGTCTGTTAAAATCTTATCAACATCACGTTCTGCACTTGACATTAACTCCCAAAGTTGAGTTTGCTGTCATTGGCATTGTGAAAGTGTGACTGCAACATAGGCGTGACCAACTCCACATGTCTAGCACCAAATATTAACTTCTGACAGCCAAAGTATAGAGCCTCTGTCCTGACCTGTTATAAAGCTTTTTGTTTTAATTTATTATTTTTTTTTATTGAATCATAGCTGTGTACATTATTTCAATCATGGAGTACAGTGTACGGGCTTCATATACAATCTGAGATGTTATAAAGCTTTTTAAAAACAGTTACAGGAATTTATCAAATGCTGCATTATTAATAATGATCATTTCTATTTGCTTTAAATGTCTAGTTAACATCTGTTGTATAGGTTTTACTATGAAAAATAATGGTTTTTACCCACCAAGCATCTATATCCAGTCCAATAAAATAGAAACCTCTGCCCCTTTTTGATTCCTCTGAATCGCTCATATGTCCTATCGTCCCTATACCCTTTCAGGGTAAAATCCATAGCATCCATATCCAGTCTACGGTAACTACTTTTTAAAAACAATTACGTTGGATGTGTGCTTTACTTATCAATTTAAACCACCTACTATAATATCTGAGATTTTACCCCTGTGGGTCTTATTCATTTACGCCCATCCCTGTTTATTATTACTTTATGACTTAGTCACATCTTCGCAATTTTCAGAAAAATCAGCAACTTAAGACATTAGTAATGATTTTTACTTTTTTATTCTTGCTAGTGTTAAAAACCTGAATTAAGTTTTTGGCCCTCTGCTTCATTTTTCTTAAAATCTCTAAAATCCTTTCCTTTTTAGTTCATGTCAAAAATCCTCACTTATGTATTTATTTACTTTACTCATTCAACAAATATCTGTTGGATAACTAAGCCAGGAATTTTGCTTGTTATAACCAATAATAAATATGAAAGCCTTATGTTCTTCAATTATAGTTTTTTTGTTCTGTTTTTACACAGAGTCTCACTTTGCCACCCTGGGTAGAGTGCCGTGGCATCATAGCTCACCACAACCTCCAACTCCTGGTCTTAAGCGATTCTCTTGCCTCAGCCTCCCAAGTAGCTGGGGCTACAGGCTCCTGCCACAACGCCCAGCTATTTTTTGGTTGTAGTAGTTTTTGTTGTTTGGCGGGCCTGGGCTGGATTTGAACCCGCCACCTCTGGTGTATGTGGCTGGCGCCTTAGCTGCTTTAGCTACAGGCGCTGAGCCAACCTCAAGCTCTTGCTGAGCCCATCCTCTTGCTTCAGCCTCCTGCGTGACTGGGATACAGGTGCCCACCACAATACCTGGCTAGTTTTTCTATTTTTAATACAGACAGGGTCTTGCTTTTGCTCAGGCTCATGTGGAACTTCTGAGCTTAAGCAATCCACCTGCCTCGACCTCCCAAAGTGCTAGGATTACAGGTGTGAGGCACTGTGCCCAGCTAATTATACTTTTTAATTTGTTCAAACTATCTTTAAGACTATTCTAAACACAGCATTTCCTTCCTCCCTTCCTCCCTTTCTTTCTTCCTCCCTCCCTCCCTTCCTCTCTTCCTTCCTGTCTTCCTTCCTTTTTTCCTTCCTTCCTTTTCTTGATAGAGCCATACTCTCTCACCCTGGCTAGACTGGTGTGGTGTCATAGCTCACAGCAACCTCAAACTCTTTGGCCCAAGCGATCCTCCTGCCTCAGCCTCCTGAGTAGCTGGGACTACGGGCACCTGCCACATGCCCAGCTAGTTTTTCTATTTTTGTTAGAGGTGGTGTTCTCACTCTTACTCAGTCTGGCCTCGAACTCAGGAGCAAGTGATCCACCTGCCTCAGCCTCCTACAGTGCTGGAATTACAGGCATTAGCCACTCCCTAGGATTTGCTTTTTCAGGTTGAAGGACTCCACCTTTATAAGCTTTAATTGTCAACTTTCTGCCCAGTAAGTCCTGCAGTGGCCTTAAGCCAAAAGCAGTAAAATTCCCAACAGATTTTTCTTTCATTCTTTTTTTCTACTCCGTTAACTTTTTAAAATTATTTACTCTTTCTTTAGGCTGTCCCCACCTTAAAAAATAAGTGTACATTTAAAAAAGAGTGGAGTGTTTTACGTCTGGAAGGAAAATGAAGAGCTCACCTTCTTCAAGCCTTTGACCCTACAGTTGACACATAGCGTTTAAGAATTTTGTCAGGCTCTGTGGCCGTCCTCCTGGCCGACTGGTTGGTGATACTACCACTAATCTGGAACAGGATCACCTTGCCACCCACCTAGCACTTTTCTCTTCATTATATGCCTTTTGAACGTGCTCCTACCCTTTACTGTAGCTTTGCTGCTTCTTTGATTCACCAAAAATGTTTCCATGAATAAATGCTCCTTCCACTTGGTTTTTCAGTAAGTCATGATGACATTCTAACTTAGCTGCAGCACTTTGTCCTGGTGTTCAGGACATAGGAGAAACCAAAGAGCAGTATTTTAAAGTAACTTTACTGTTTCGAAATATTTTCGATTGGTCAGCCAGTTTCTCTAGAGAAAATTCAACCCATTCCCTCCTTTACTCAGTCTTCCTTAAGCCACCTCAGATGGTTTGTTTGCATCTTTAAGCATTTCAAAAGGAGCTGCCAATGATTACATAGGATGGAGGAAAAGTAAAACTGTATCAGGTGATGGGGTGGATCAAGTACCAACAACTAAAACCTCAGTTCAGTTTTATTCTTACATCCATTTGTTCCCATTGTTTCCTAAGTTCTTAAAGGACTGTGAAGTCGATTGCAGTCATCATGTGTCCTATCAGGTAAATCCACCTGAGTTCCTGAGTCCCAATAGTCTTTCCCTAAATTCTATGAGTATGCACAGCTCTTAGGACATTGGGTTACTAATACAACAATGTTTTGAGTAGTTGTATGTGGTATTGGTACTAAAAAATAACTAAATCAAGGCTGGCACAGTGGCTCACACCGGTAATCCTAGCCCTCTGGGAGAATGAGGTGGGAGGATCCTTTGAGCTCAGGAGTTTAAGATCAGCCATAGCAAGAGCAAGACCCTGTCTCTACTTAAAATAGAAAAGGTAGCTGGGCATGGTGGTGGGCACCTATAGTCCCAGCTATAGGGACTGGGAGGTGAGGCAGGAGGATCTCTTGAACCTAGGAGTATAAGGTTGCTGTGAGCTAGGCTGACACCATAGCTCTCTAGCCTGGATAACGGCAGGACTATCTCAAAAAAGAAAACAAACCTAAATCATAACTAAAAACTTTTTGCATTTATCCCATGTGTTTAAATTGGACATGCAAATAAGAAGAGATCAAATAAACCCTAGGCATTAAAATTCCAACTGTGGAATTTGCATGTTTATCTGAAGTTTTCTTTTTTAGAACATGTTTGGTCAGAAAATTCCTACTCTATTGTGACCTGTTTATTACCAATATTTGTTGAGCACTGTCCTGTACTTTAACTCATTGAATCTTCACTATCTCATGAAGCGAGTTTGAAAACAAATAGTCAGAAGGGAACTCATTTAACTGAAATTGGTCTTTAGAGAGTTACCCACGGGAGCTAAAATCTTAGCTTCTCTGTAGTTAATAAGTTGTTTATTTCATGCAGGGAATGAGACTTAATGCCAAGCACCCAATAGACAAGGATTAGGGTAACTAGTAATGTATTACTGTTTCATTTGTAAAATATTTTGGCAGCTCTCTACTGCTAATATCTCAAGGTAATAATAATGAATTCTATTTAGAGACATTCGCAGTATTTTTTTCTAAAGAGTAAATGGCATAAATTAGCAAATACATGTTATTTCACCATCACATACATTTCCTTCCTTATGATAATACAAGGTGAATAATTCAAAAACAAATTTCTTTTGCTCTCAGACTCAACAAGTATAGGTAACGGTTTTTATTGCTTAGCCTTACTGCCATGCCAGCACTCAGCAAATGTGAATAGAATGACTTATTTCCACTAAAGCAGCTAGCACTTGAGCCAAGTTGTAAATATGTCTTGTAGATGATAAAAAGGAAAGTAGGCCACCAATGCATTTTTTTACATGCGAAAATTCGACCCAACTGAAGGTCCAGGTATAAGGATGTTGGCAACCAGATAATGCTTCCCTTTCATTTGGCAACAGTGAAGCATGCCTAGAAATCATAGAATTAGAAGAAATGGTATTTGAAGGAAACATTTTGGTGAGTTGTCTTGTTCTATCACATGGGTTAGGAAAGTCCAAGTTTTCAACAGCCCTGGGCCAGCGTCTCAGTGGGAGGTGCTGGAAGGTCCAGATCCCCATTCCCGGGAGACTGTGTGTAAGAAGATGGAACCCATACTCAACTGCGGAGGGTGGCATTGGCGGGTGTATTTCAGGGGTTGAAGGTGAAGGCTTTTACTGCAGAGGGGTCCCATTATCTAAATGAAGAGAAGAAGAATGACTGCATGGAAATTGAATCACCGAGTCCATGTCTTTATTGTGGGATACCAAATTCTGTCAAAAGAATGTATTATCTCTGCACAGTCAGCCACATGGAGTGAAAGGGAAAATCTGGGTCAGCCTTAATACCTGGCTTCTTCAGTTTACTTCTCAGTGTTGGGCCTGAAAATCAAAAAAGGCTTTGAAGCATCGCATTACATTGTTAATTCTTGTCGACATAATAAATTCCCGTGGGATTCAGGAAGGCACCTTGTGTCTCCAACCAGGTTCCCAAATAGGAGAAGCAAACAAGCCCTGGTCCAGAGTGTCTGTACAGTGACCCATCTCATCCTCACAGTAACCGAGCAAGGGGTCGCTGTTCTTACCCGGATTTTCAGTTGAGAACTCTGAGGCTTGTTGAGGTTACACAACACATCTCAGGATACACAAACCTCAGTGGCAGAGCTCGAACACCAATGCCGTGTTTTCAATCATTTTTCTTTTTTTTTCCTTCATCAGTTAATGTTACGTATAATGGATACTGTGATTATGAGAATGAAGAAGAATCTGTTGACACGTATGTTCATTTTGTCTTTGTAGATGCAAATTAACTCAGTGAAGAACTGAAAAAAAAAAATGATGTGGTTGCTTTTGAAAGTGATTTTCCTCAGGGGCTTTTTGGAATGTTGTCTAATCTTTAGAAGATGTGGATTTTAGCAAATACCATTAAAAGGCAATAAACATTAGTTTGGATGAGGCTCTGCAGCCAGTCTCAGGAACAGTAGTCTTTGGAATCGAACCCAACATTTCACCTTAAGAATACAAGGCTTCAGTGTTCCAGTGGGTGAATGCCTACACTCAAGAATAAGTGTCCTTAGAAATAATTGCAGTGACTTACACGTAACTCTAGACCCTGCCTTGTTCATTATGTGAGTGCCGGACAGTTGAGCATTCATGAGTTACAAGTTCCCAAAGCCCCAAAAGCTAAGGGCCTGATCTCTGGATGTACTAGAGGTTTCAGCAGCATTTCCACAGTTCAGTACAGAATTTTAATCTTTCATGGTTCAAGGAGCCTGTGTCATACACATAGCCTCATTACCAGAACTAACTGGGAAAGAATATTAAGAAATGACACGGTAACCAAGCACAGCCCTGCAGTGGACCACCAACAGGGCTAGCCCGAGGAAGGGCAACTGGGACCCCCGGCGACCACTATCATTGTGTGGATTTAAGCATTTTCTGAAGGCAGTCTCACTTTGCAGGAGGCTCGATTTGATGTGTGCCACCTTCCTGTGTTATAGGGGAGTTCCTCTGGGTATGCATAATACTTTTCATTATGTTCTTTTAGACTCATTCATACCGTCCTATTAGTACAGTAACTCTCCATGACAGGTAGCAATAAGTACTACAAGTCGTAGATGAAGACACTACAGTAAAGAGTGAAGTAAATTCCCTGTAGTCTTCTTGTGAGCCAATATCATAGTAGGGGCAACCCAACTTTGCCAAGTTCAGCAGCCTAGTCCTACATTTTGTCTCTTGGGAACAGACGCAGGCTCAGAGACATCTGGATGATATTTGGAATGAAAGATTTTTTTCATTAGGATTGCACCAAGTTGAATGTGTGGCCTCGTTTTCATGGGGAGATCTAGTGCTGGAAATGCTATAACATGCAAATTAATAAATATTAATGATAAATATTTTTATGTTTCTAAAAAACTGATGCATGATCCTTGAAATAGAGTTGTACATTCAAGTTTTTCTTGTGTGTGTGCACGCGTGTGTCTTAATAAGGACACTGGGCACTAAAATATTTCCTTGCCACTGCTTTGTCCTGGATTGCTTTCTTATTTCCATGGAACATAAAAATTCTGAATGGGCTGGGCACAGTGGCTCACGCCTGTAATCCTAGCACTTGGGAGGCGGAGGCGTGTGGATTGCCTGAGCTCATGGGTTCGAGACCAGCTTGAGCCAGAGTCATACCTCGTCTTGAAAAATAGCTGGGTGTTGTGGTGGGCGCCTGTAGTCCCAGCTACTTAGGAGGCTGAGGCAAGAGAATTACTTGAGCCCAAGAGTTTGAGGTTGCTATCAGCTGTAACACTACAGCACTCTACCAAGAGAGACAAAGTGAAACTCTATTTCAAAAAAAAAAATCTGAAGACCTGTCTGTCTGCATATCATCCTGTCTGGCTTTGTGTATAGTTGCAGGTGAAATGAAGAAAGAGGCTCGCTCGGTGCAGGTAGCTCAGTGAGTAGGGCACTGGCCACATACACTGAGGCTGGTGGGTTGGGCCTGCTGAACAACAATGACGGCTGCAACCAAAAAATAGCTGAGCGTGTGGCAGGCACCTGTAGTCCCAGCTGCTTGGGAGGCTGAGGCAAGAGAATCGCTTAAACCCAAGAGTTTGAGGTTGCTGTGAACTGTGACACCATGGCACTCTACCGAGAGAGACACAATGAGACTCTTGTCTCAAAAAAAAAAAAAAAGTGTAGAAAGAGTTACTACATAAAAAAAGTTGATACAGCAAAAGCTTGAGCAAAGAGAAGAAAACGAAGTCTTAATGAGATATCTTGGAAGAAAACTTGGTCCTATACGCCAGGGGTTTGCAAATTACACTGTGTGGACCAAACCCAATTGCCTGCCTGTTTTTGTAAACCTATAAGCTAAGAATGGTTTTCATATTTTTTTTTTTTTTGAGACAGAGCCTCAAGCTCTCACCCTGGATGGAGTGTGGTGGCATCACAGCTCACAGCAAACTCCAGTTCCTGGGCTCAAGCGAGTCTCTTGCCTCCGCCTCCCAAGTAGCTGGGACTACAGGCGCCCGCCACAACGCCCAGCCATTTTTTGGTTGCAGCCGTCATTG
>CAUYRH010179010.1:0-28206 GCA_963574655.1 Perodicticus potto
AATGAGAAAATATCATGAATGTTACATTAATCAGGTGGATAAAAATATCTCCGATTGTATGGGAAGCCCGCACACTGTACTCCAAGCTTGAATCATTGTACACAGTTATGACTCAATAAAAAATAATTAAAAAAAAAATGAGCCCACGTGTGCTGGTGAGCACAGGGGCAGGCGAGACGTCAATGGGAACCCCCCACTTCCCCTTCAGAGAGGGAAGCTCATGCTGTGCTGCCCTGAATCCATGTCCTGTGCCCCCTGGTACTCAGGCGTCGGCTGCTTTGAGAGTGTCGAGTTCCACATTTGGAGGAGAACCCAGGAAGGTCCTGGGAGATCCGTCATCTGAGGAAATAAGGATCTGTTCAAATGGTGGCAGGCAGTGGCCATGAGTCAGATTCGCAGAACACCATGCCAGGTGTGATCATCTGGACTCTAGGCCCCGGGATTACAGCTGGACCTGGTGTGGCTGCAAGGCCCTGGTGATCCTCAGAAAGCACAAGCCCTGTTGGAGAAGGAACAAGGGAATTATTGGGACTCACAATTACAGGGAATATAGGGACAGTGCCCACAGTTCCAGACATAGCCTGGCGAGGGGCAGGGGGGCTTGTGAGTGTGCTCTTGTCACCGGGTTCTGTGCCACAGCCAGCAGCTGGAAGAGGATCAGGTAAGGCCCCGGGGCCACAGGGAATGGCCTTTCTGGGCCACAGGAAAGCTGGGGCCCAGCTGCACTCCTGGGTCCCCCAGGGGTGGTGCAGACCTGAAGGGCTTGAGGACCTCTGCACCACTGACATCTGTGAGGACTTCCCAGGAAGTGAGGTGACGGGCATGTGTCCTTCATGCTTAGGTACGAGGTTCTCCCAGCACCAAAGAGCCTTGGTACAGAAGAGTGATTTTCTTTGGTCTGTAATTTGCTACTTTGTGCAGATGGTGTCAGCATCAGCTGTGCGGCCCCCAGGCCCCCCATTCCCAGTTAGTGACTTGAGGTTACTGGGGGAGCCAGAAGCCATGCACCTGCTTGGGCCTCTGGTGGGGGAGTGGCCCGAGTTTTATGCATGGGTGCATGTGGAGTGTGTGAGGGTGTGTAGAGGTGTGAGTGTGCGAGAGTTTGTGTGAATGTGTAAGAATGTGTGTGAGTGCATGTGTGGGAGAGAGTGTGCATGAGTGTGTGTGAAGTGCATGTGAGTGGTGAGTGTGCATGAATGTGTGTGTGTACATGAGTGTGAGTATGTGAATGTGGGGGCGTGTGAGAGTGTGTATGAGTGTGTGAGGGTGTGAGTGTGCATGAGTGAGAGTGTGAGTGCATGTGAGTGTGAGTGCATGAATGTGTGTGAGAGTGTGAGTGTACATGAGTGTGTGTGACTGCATGAGTATGTGAGAGTGTGGGTGCGTGTGAGACTGTGCATGAGGGTGTGAGAGTGGGTGCATGTGAGAGTGAGTGTACATGAGTGTGAGTGTGTGGGTGCGTGTGAGAGTGAGTGTACATGAGTGTGAGTGCGTGTGAGAGTGAGTGTACATGAGTGTGAGTGCATGAGTGTGTGAGTGTGGGTGCGTGTGAGAGTGAGTATACATGAGTGTGAGTGTGTGAGTGTGGGTGTGTGTGAGAGTGAGTGTACATGAGTGTGAGTGACTGCATGAGTGTGTGAGTGTGGGTGCATGTGAGAGTGAGTGTACATGAGTGTGGGTGCATGTGAGAGTGAGTGTACATGAGTGTGAGTGTGTGTGAGAGTGAGTGTACATGAGTGTGAGTGCATGAGTGTGAGTGTGGGTGCGTGTGAGAGTGAGTGTACATGAGTGTGAGTGACTGCATGAGTGTGTGAGAGTGGGTGCGTGTGAGAGTGAGTGTACATGAGTGTGAGTGCGTGTGAGAGTGCGTGTACATGAGTGTGAGTGCATGAGTGTGTGAGTGTGGGTGCGTGTGAGTGAGTGTACATGAGTGTGAGTGACTGCATGAGTGTGTGAGTGTGGGTGCACGTGAGACTGAGTGTGCATGAGTATGTGAGAGTGTGGATGCACATGAGACTGTGCATGAGGGTGTGAGAGTGGGTGCGTGTGTGAGTGTACATGAGTGTGAGTGTGTGAGTGTGGGTGCATGTGAGAGTGAGTGTGCATGAGTGTGTGCAGGTATGTTTGTGAGTATGTACGTGTGGTCCTTTCTCATCCATGCCAAGCCCCTTCTGACATCAGGAGCTGTCACTGCCATGAGTGTGGAGTGCGCTACAGGGCCCCAGGTGGAAGGCTCCAAGTAACCTGTGGGGAGATGTTTCTGGAGTAGCCTCAACAGCCTGGGCAGGGACGACCTTTGGGCTGGGCTGCGGGTGCCTGTTGTCCCTGCCAGGATGCTGCTGGTGATGCTAGTGAGGGCAGTTTGGGACTGCAGTGGCTCACCTTCTGCCAAGTTGAGTCTCAGGCATGGAGGCTACCAGGAGGCAGCTAGACATATGTGCTTGGGACTGTGAGGGGGTTGGGATGGGGAGTGGCCATTTGGTGGTGACGGGTAGATGAGGCCTCCTGGGGACAGGGGGCAGAAGAGGGCTAAGGCCAGAGCCCTGAATGAGCCCAGCAGCCGTGGACAGGGGCACTCAGAGCAGCCACTATGGGCCTGCAGCATGGTGTCTGGAGTGGCCCCAGTCTCCCCCCACCATGCAGTACCCTGGCTGAGCAGCTCCACACCCAGGTCACTGGGCCCAGAAGAGGCCACCCCCTGGACACTGCCCTCTGGGACTGGGATGGCAGCTGGGGCCTGATCTCTCTGAAACCGCAGACCTCCTTTCTGTGCCCCACTGATCCCAACCTTACACTGCTGCCCTTCCTCCCCTCTGGGCCCCGGACATTCTCCTGGCCCTTCCTACTAACTTAATGAGTGTGAGTCCCACCCCCGCTCCTTCTGGGGGTGAATGGAACCTCGTCTCAGGTCTACACCACCCTGTCTCACTGGCATCTGGAGCGCCTCCTCCCTCAGCAAGGAGCCTCTTTGGGGCGGGGTCTGCATCTCCTTCCCCACTCGCCAGGTGCCCAAGGGTCTCAGCGGCTATGGCAGAATGACCAGTTCGCATTTTGTTTCTGCCCCAGGATAATCTGTGGATTTGAGGGTTTCATCCTTTTGTTCTGGCTCTTTCAACTCTCTAAAAGAGGGAGCAGAGCCACTTCCTGTCCTTTAAAAAACGAAGTCTGAGAAAAGGAATGGGAAAAATTCCCCAGAGACTCCCAGGCTGCCTAAGGCTCTTCCAGTCGGCAGGCCTGTTATTTACACCTTAATCTCAATTTGGAGAAAGAACGAAAACAAATAAACAGAAAGAAATTAGGACAAAAGTTTGGTCCCAACAGGGCCATGGCAGAGTTTGATCCTATGGAGTTGCTGTGAAGCTATTTCACTACAAATGCTTTTTTTCCCCTTTGAAAATGTGTCTCAACACCAAAGACAAGGTTTGTTTTGCTCTGTTTAAGACTTAATTTCCAGTGGACTGACGTATGCCACCCAGCTGGTCCCTTGTCTTTTGCACCTGCACAGCAGCTGACTGGGGCAGAGAAAATAGCCTTGTCACGTCGCATTAACTGCAACTGAACATGCGTCTGGTGGCAGCTCAGCTCTGCACTGCCCTCGCCACATGCAGCAAATCAGCACTGACTTCCCTAAGTGATCTTGATTTCTTGATTTGGCCATTTGTCAGGTTTCCGTCCTCTCCAGTGCTGTGGACAACAGAGCCTTCAGGGGCACAGGCTGTTTATGTGTTCCTGGGGAAAATGAACTTGGCATTGCAAACTTGCTAGGGCAGCTCCTGTTAGGAACCCTGGGCCCCCAGCGGTCCCAGCCCCCCAGGGTTTAGTGGCGTTCTTGGCTCATCCAGGAGGGTGTGGTGAGACCAGGCTGTGCAGCTGCTGAACACCACCAGAACTCTCAGGGTCTTTGGGTCTTTAGTGTCCAGCTTTCATGGAAGGTAGGACCTCTATGCGAGATGCAACTGTCTGACCTATTTCAGAGAGAAACATAGAAGCAAAACCTCACTTGCATCTGGCTCTGGGTGGCACTTTACTCACAGTAGCCAGACTGTGGAGTGACCTTAAGGACTCTTGCGTGAAAAGCCCAGATGTTTCCACTCTTGCTCTTCCCGGGTTTGTGGGTGGGTGTGCAGGTGTGTGCATGAGCAGGTGTGTTTATGATTGTCAAGTGTGCACCCTGTGTGTGTGCGCTGGGAAGATCCAGTAGCCTGTTGACCAGGACTAGTCACTTTCTGAAGTTTGGGGCTGTCTTGGTTCTGAGGAACTAACTCTCAGGGGCACAGAGTGGCTGACCTACAGGAGCCCCTACGCCTGCATGACTGTGCGTGGATGTCTCTCACTTGGTTGTGTCTCTGTGGGAACATGTGACTGACTGTCACTGGGTTGACCCATGGATGATGATGAGCATCAGAGGCAAACCTGGGCTTGGGGTTCCTCTTGGAAGCAGTGATTGTTGGGGGTCCTGCCCTATCCATGGGGCAGGCAGTGGCAGCTATGGCTGGCCCCTGGGGACTCCCTGAGAGAGGCTGGCATCAGTGAGTGGGGCAGATGAGCTGTCTGTGCACCCAGCCTCAGTGAGAGTCCAGGATGAGCTGTCTGCCCACCCGGCCTTGGCAGGAACCCAGGACCAGCTGTCTGTACACCTAGCCTCAGCAGGAACTCAGGAGAGCTATCCGTGCACCCAGCCTCAGCAGGATCCCAGGATGAGCTGTCCGCACACCTAGCCTCAGCAGGAGCCCAGGATGAGCTGTCTGTGCACCCGGCCTCAGCGGGAACCCAGGATGAGCTGTCCGCACACCCAGCCTCAGCAGGAACCCAGGATGGCGCAGCTCTGAAGGCCCGGGAAGCATGATGCAGCCTCTCCAAGGAGATGTTGACCTAAATGGTGGGAATTAGGCTGGATTAAATGACTCATTAAATGTCTCCTCCATGCAGAGCCATGCGGGGAGTAGGGGGCCCATGTGAGGGGCACAGATGGAAACAGAGCTTGACGATGTCTCTTTCTGCCAGCCCACAGCCACTTTCCAGGCCCCTGTCTGGGCCATTTAGTAACAACCTGTATTAGCATATCCTTGAGGAGAACGTGGTTTGCTGAGT
The DNA here is from genome assembly GCA_963574655.1 of Perodicticus potto. NCBI lineage: Eukaryota > Metazoa > Chordata > Mammalia > Primates > Lorisidae > Perodicticus > Perodicticus potto. The sequence continues at coordinate 5,092 of CAUYRH010179010.1, forward strand.
GAGATGGATGAGTGGAGTGGTGGCCTGTCAGGTGACAGGGAGGAACAAGCCACCTGGCTCAGCCTGCACGGCCTGGGCTGCATAGCCTTGGGCACAGCCTGTGTCCGTCCGCATCTGCCTCATCTGTGTCTGGCCCCGTCCATGTCTGCACAGTCCAGCTCCACCCTTTCCACGTCCGCACCTGTCCACATCTGCCCTGTCCAGGTGCACTCCCGAGGTAATTATTGATGTTGCCCCCATCCGTGAGCACAGCAAGACTAATGTTGACAACATCTCAGTCCACATAAAATAAAGCGTGCCATATTTGTAAAAACTAAGGTGAACTCAAACCCTTAGAGGAAAGAAGCCTTCAGCTGCCAGTGACCAGCAGCGGGGTGGGTGTGTCCTCTGCCCCACGCCCATGCAGCCCCTCACTCCAGACTTGGTTTCCTGTGTCACTTTCCAATGCATGCAGCTGGGACGTGCCGGGGGCAGGTGGCTGCACTTCCAAGGCACCAGGGCAGCTTCCCGCGTCCTCCTGCTCTCTGAACACTCTCTCCCACATGCTCCGCCCATTGCTGCCACAGGGACAGTGCTTTCCTGCACGGTGGGGACAGAGGGGAAGCTGGAAGGGGCGCTGCTGGCTGAGGCTGGGTGTGAGGAGGAGGGCGATTGAGGCTAATGGAATCAGGTGAGTGTGTGGATGCCAGGAGCTCAGCACTGGGCCCAGATGGGAGAGTGATGCATACGCAAGCCTGGTTCCTTCAGCAGACAAGTGTGGACTATCAGGCAAGCTTCAGACGCGGTGTGATTAGTGGGGTGTCCGGTTCTGAGCTATATTCTGTCTCTAAAGCATGCAGATGTGTACCCTGTGTCTGTGCCCTGCACTGTGTGCGTGCGTGTGTGTGTGTGCAGGAGGGCCCAGTAGCCCTCGGCCAGGCAGAAACTGTGTGAGAACAAGAGAGACCCATCCACAGTGACGCCCACTCACCATCCCAGGAAGAAAAAAAGGGGTGTCCACAGATGGCCATGCCTGGTGGTCACACATAACTGCCATACCAAGGAGGGTGTCTGGTGTCCCAGCATAACTGACAGCAGTGCACATGGGCAGAGAGTCGCCACGCGGATTTAATTCATTCCTTCTCGGTCTCAGGTCTTCACACTTCTGTGACCGGGTTTGCACTCAACAGTACATTTTACGAGATTATCCGGCCCGGTGCTGGCGTGCATCTGTGGACAGAGACACACGTAATAGAAGCACAGGTCAGTGGGACCCAGGCTAGGTCACAGACACACAGAGCATGCAGGACTCCGTCTGCTGCCTGGAAGGCAAGTCCTGCTGGGTGCACTTGCCTCCTGTGGACAAGGTCACCACGCACCATGGGCTCCTTGCTGCCTGAGCGGTCTGCGAGTGTCCAGCGGGAGAGGGCGGCTCCCAGGCAGTCCATTCTCAGCTCTCTGGCCCCAGAGCCAGCCTACTCGGGACTGGGAGAATCAGGGCCTGGGGTATTTGCTGGGTGGGAGCTCCAGACCTGGGCTTGTCGGTGAGTGTTCTTTGAGGGGCCACCAGGCAGGACGAGGCATCCAAGGGGCTGGCCTTTTCAGAAGTCTTCAGAGCAGGGGTGTTGCAGCCCATATAGCCTATGGCTAGGAGTGAGAGTTATAAGAAATACCTGTATAGTTCAATAATGGAACACCTGGGTGGAAAGGGCGTGGACAGGGATTTAGCTTTCCTAACAAGCATGAGAGCTTGTGAGATGAGAGCAGTGGTGAATTGGCAGTCTCTACACCTGTGGTGTTGAGAAGCACATCAGCCTTATATTAGGCTGGAGGAGAAGGCAGTCGAGAGCATGCGTATTCTGTCACAGACCCACTTACTCTGACTCTGTCTCCTCTCCTGCCTGCAGAACACCAGCACGGCGTCTCTCTGCTGAAGATTACCTACAAAAGACTAAAATTTATCTATTCTAAGACGACTGCTTTACTCTCTCTAAGACTCTCTCTCTCTCTCTCCTGCTGAAGTAGATAGCCCTCAGGCACCTAAGAGAAACTGAACCTGAGCAAGGTAACTTAGTGGTCCGCGTCGGGAACCTCGTTAAGCCGGGCCGGAGACCTGGCCAGTCCTGGGCCCTGACAAGTGCCGTCAGAAGTGACATGTGACACAGGGGAAGCTTCTCCAACTGATGAGATAGGACACCGTTCTCATCTTTTAAAGAAAAATGTGACTCTAGTGTAGGGTCTCAAATATTAGGTTTGCATTTATTTAAATAGGAGCTCACGTCTCCCTTGTTGCTAACCAAGAGCTTACTCCGTGCTGGGCCCTGTGCTGGATACTCCGTCTCAGAGACCCTGGGAAGTCCCACCCCACACAGGGGAGCCAGGTCGGCACTGGCTGGGACTGCATCCAAACGTTTAGCTACAAACACATTATTTTCTCATAATGGCTTCTGTGCTGAATCTTTCTACGTTAGGCAGCACGCAGAGGATGGAGAAGCACATTTCATTCTAAGAGAATAATAGCTTGATTATTTTGTGCTATTTAATATTTATAAATATTTTCCAGTCTAAGATGTAACTTTTAGTGAAATAATATGTGACCCCATGCAGTCAAGCCTCAATTGGCCTTTCTCTCCTAAATTATGGTAGAACCAATAGCTATTTCAAAATATATCAGCACTTGACGCCAGAGTCGGTAAACATGTCATCCTAATTCATTATGTTTCCATCCCATATCTGGACCCGTCTGACTCATAAATGATCAATGTCTGGTTCCTGAAATACACAAGCATAGACTACTCATTGTGTAATATTAAAATAAGCACTTAATAGGGAAACGGTCTTTTTTTATCATCATTGTTCTGGCTGTTAGGAAAATGTGATGAAGTCTTGGTTACTGTTTTGCAGGGGAAGGGAACTGCCCTTGACCCCAGACCTCTCCTTGTGAGCTCTTCCTCCCAATCTTTACAGCAGGTGTGAGGGGTTCTCTGAGCGGTGGGTTTCATACCTTGTTGCTCCCTCCAGCATCCTTCCTTCCGTCTACGTGAAGAAGCAATGAGATGGAAAAAGAAGGAAAGAATAGCAGAGCGTGGAAAATGCAGCACCCTGGCTGGAGACTGCCCCTTGCTAATACTGTGGGGCCTGAATCCCGCTGTTATAGATAAGAAAAGGTGGCCGTTTCCCACCAGCCGCTCCCGCCCATCGGGCAGACGCACTTCCCTGCTCTTGCCCTGGGAATGCGCGTCACAGAAGCAGCCCACCTGCCAGGGTCCAGGGCGAGTCCACCGAGAGCTGGCCTCCACCCTGCCCCTGTAGAAGGATGTAGAGTGGGCGCCCCTCATCTCTGCGGGGGCTTCATCCCCTGAAAGGGAACACAAACAACTTCAGGAGCCTCCACTTCCTGGGGTTTGATTCAAAACTCCTGCCGTGGGGCTCTGGATGCTGGGGCAGTCCCCACCCTCCGTGCTGGCACAAGCCCCTTGAAGGTCATTCACGGTGGGAATCCGTGGATGCTGAGATCATAGGCAGGTGGCTCTTTCTCCCACACCTTTTGCAGTGACCACATGGAATGTGCCTCACACGTGCTGGAGACGTTGCCAAGTCTCATGAGTGTGGTGCAGGCTAGGTATGTGTTTTTGTGCTAACAGGTGTGTTCCCAAAGTCATAGACACGTATCCACATTGTTACCAATAATTCCACTGAATTGGTTTCTGAGATGCCTCCAGTGAGGTTCTGTGTGCCAACACTGTCCTGTCCTGCCAAAAGGAAGGGTTCTGTGTGTGTGTTCAGCTTCTCCCAGGCCCTGGGCCTCTGCCCAGACAGTCTCCGCCAATGTTTGTGTTCTGGACTGGCATTTAGGGAAACATCCTCAGGCCCTGACCATGGGTGGGGTGTCCACGTCCACGTCAGCTCTGCAGCGGGTGGTGTGGCCCATGGCCACGGTCCTCTTAGGCAGCACAGACCTAGCTGTGCTGACCTGTGCTGGGTTAGCTACCTGGGGGGTTCCGGATCTTAAGGGGAAGAAAGGAATTGGCTGGAAGCAAGACAGCCAACTCCAGCTTTGGCCAGATATATCTCCGTGGTTAGGGACCACTAGCCAGCGAACAAGAACTGAGTGTGGACCTCACATGAGTGAGTGCGTACTCTGTCATCGCCTCTACTGTCTCGAGTGCACAGCCCCCAGCCAGCCTCCACGCCACCGCACCTCTCCGGGGGTTTCGTCCGAGTGTCCCCCAGGTCCCCCCCTTGAGTCTTCCTGATGGACCTCCTGGGTATTCTGGCCTCAGTCCCTCACATTTTCTCTTGGTGCCAATTCGAGCTCCTCTCACTGAGATGCCAAGATGTGCCTGGTCTGGGTCTGTTCAGGCCACCTGAACAAAGTCCCGTGGTCTGGGTGGCTTGTAAACCACAGACGTTTATTCCTCACAGTCTGAAGCTGGTGTCTGAGGTCAGGGAGCCAGCAGGGCTGAGTCCTGGCCAGGCCGCTGTCCTCATCCAACTTGCAGGTGGCCAGGGTCAGCAGATCTTGTAGATGGTGTAGAACCTGAAGTTGTATGCAAATACATCGATAAGACCACAGAGTGTTGTAAGTCAAATTTAATCCCTTAACCTTAGAATCAATACGATTATTGTGAGATGATGGGCATTGATTATCTGTTTTAGAGATTGTGAGTTTCCAAACTTGGAAATAATCAGATGCTGGAAGTTGTTGTAGCTGTGCACCGACAAGCCTTTAACAGCTCATTAAGCCGTTTCTTTCCACGTAAATGAAACTGGCCCCACTCAGCAATATCTAATTGAGAGAAAAACAATAAACTCCGATAACGACATTGATTTTGTGCAGAATTAGGGTTGCTACAGCATTTGAAGTTATTTGAATATTTTGAGGAAAATCCCAGGTTTAAAATACATATTTATTTTCCTCATTACAGGCCCTGTGCAATCACATTGTTTTCATTTAGTGACACTCTGAGTCACAGCTCAGTGACAGCCATGATGGTGACGTTGCTGCCGTGTTCAGTCTTCAGTCTAAGCTCATAGGCAAGGTCCTCCTTCAAGCACCGTGGGGACCACAGTGCCCAGAGCTTGTTGCTTTTCCCAAGAGAGCCAAGGGATAGTTCTGGACAGCATGCTATTCACTCTGAATACCGTTTTTTCTTTTCTTTTCTTTTCTTTTTTTTTTTAAGAACTATTCCTTTGCATTACAAACATCCTTGAAGACTCACGGTCCTGGGTACTTGTTCTTGGAAGATAGTTTAGTTGGAAACTAAAGGGACTCAGCGTGAGTAATTAGCTGATGGGGACTGAGACACAGAAGGACAAGGCCAGCTGAGGCCTGGACCTGGAGACACGATTCTGCCCACAACATAGGGCCAGACGCACTGGGCGCAGCCCCTGAGAAGCCGCACATCCCAGCTGTGTGACACCACCTGCGTGGCAGTGGGGACTGCAGGGGACAGATGCACAGAGCCTCCCTCAAGCGAGACCAGAGCCCAGACCTCACCTTCTCCCTTCTCCTGCCAGATGCCAGCCTTATAGGTGGGCTTGGAGGGGCCAGCCAGGGTGACCCTTCACTTCCCCTCTAAGGGACACCCCCCAACATCCACCCCCTCCCTGGGCTGCCAGCCTGACCTGTGAGGATGGGTGGGGCCGGGAAGAGATGGGAGACTGAAGCTTTGAACTGGCCCAGGCAGCTTCTGTTGGAAGGTGCTGGGAAGTGACGAATTCCTCGGAAGGTCGGCTCCACGGATCACCTCGTGCTTTCTGAGTTGACTTCCCCAAGGCACGTGCCATGTGCCAACCACCTCCTGGGTCTGTGGAGACAGTCAGGACACCTCCAGCCTCAGGGAGGGTGAGAGCAGTGAGGGTGATGAGGGTAGGTTCCACTGAGCAGGCTCTGTTCTGTGCGTGGGCACCGTCGGGGTCCTGGTCTTCCAGACTCACTGTCCACGGAGGAGGCGGTGGGCTCCATTGGAGCTGTGAGGAACCTGCTGGGCAATTCGGGTACTTGGGGCTCTATTGGTTTTGTCTAGTGGGAAACCTATAAAGGGTGTCCAGTGTTTTTGTTTTGGGACTTCTCTGATTTTGGAACTATGACATATTCTCCTCTGAAAAGCTAAGCAATAAAGACAGACTTTCATGGGAGAGTTTTTAAAGGCATTTGCTTGCCTTTACCTGAAAGTATTTGGTTGACATTTAGTGCGCTCCACCCGAGGCCACTCTGCTCTGTGCCCAGGAAGGGAGGGTGAGATTGCGTGATGTCTGCGGCCTTTTCGAATACACCCTTAGTCTAGTTCTGCACGAGGACAACGAAAGAAATGAAAGTGAAGCCAAAGGGACTGCCCAACCTCAGAGTGAAGTTTCCAATTAGAGGAGGTGCTACCTACACAGTGATGCCCCCCTGGATCTGAAAAATAATTTTGAGAGACAGGAAGGTTGGAGGCATATTGTTTAAGCTGGGTGTTTGCATTTTGCTGTTGATTTTTGATTCTCAGAAAGATAAAGTAACTCCCATGGTCCTTTCTCCCGCCCCTTCCCCCGGCGTTGTGGGGATGACGTGAGCATCTTCAGAGCTGGGCCCTGCACACCCCGTGTGATCTCGGCTCTGTGTTTCACGGGCTCACCTCTTACCATCGCAGCTTCGGGGGAGGTGCCGGCATTCCTGGGTTATTTCCACTCATATCCTGGTTGGCTGGATTTGTTGTCGGCTGTTTTTCCCGTAGAAGGACCCAGTTACCAAGGTCCTGGGAGCTGGACACGCCGTCTCTGCACTGGGCGGGGTGGCATTCCCTCCTTCATCTCTAAGCCCCGAATGAAAAGTCTCTCCACTGCCCTCTGGCACGAAGACCTCTCTGCCGGCCTCCCGGCCAACTGGACTTGCAGACTGAGCAGGTCTTCCCGGAGGCTCACGGTGGCTGTGCGTCCCCCAGGTCCTCACTGTTCAGAGCGTCTGCCCCCCGCCCGCTGTCGTGGACATGGCTCCGTGACAGCCTCCTCTGCAGCCAGTCCGATCATTCTCAGTCTTGTTGGTGAAGTCTTAAAATCAGCAGTGTAACCGGGATATGGCTGGGAGATTCTTCGGTGCGATTTCATCCTGAAACACGACGTGGGTTTTGAGCTGTGGGTCACAGGTATTTCTTCTGTTCCTTTCTCCACTTTCTCTCTGACCGCGTTGGTTTCCCGGGTTGGGCTCCCAGATGCCGGGAAGCCAGTTTTCCTGTGTCTGACTGTCGCTGTCCCGGGGCCCAGTGTCCCTCTCCAATCACTCTCCCCCTTGCTGCGGTGGCCTCAGCCCCTGCTGTGGCGGTCCCAGCCTTTCTCTGAGTCCCTAATTCTACGTTACTTGTGTGTAGTCACTTTCTATAGTATTCTGTAATGACAGTGTTTGGGGACAGTTTGTTTCATGGACTCTGCAATTTCCATTTCCATCTTGTTCCCTTGTTTCATAACCTTGCCTTTGAGTGCCGGTGTTTAGTGTATACCTGTTCCCATTATGTCCTTCTCAAGCACCCCAGGAGGCTCCCCCATTCCTTCGGGGAGGCGGGGGGTGGTCTGGACTGTCTCTGTGTCTTCCCAAGGTGCCCAAGGTGCATTCCTCCACCGCCCCTTCTCTGCTCCCAGGCTCTCACCTGGGCAGCACTGGCCTGTGAATTCCTGTAACAAAGGGCTTCTCGGCTGCACACCTCAGCTGCGGTGCTGAAGCTAGGCACCCCCAGACCAGCTGAATCAGAACCTCAGGAGCCAGTCCAGGCGTCTGTGTTTAAATCTTTCCCGCTATTTCCAATATGCAGTGAAGGTTGAGAACTGCTGTTCTAATGTCTCAAATTACCCAGGAAAATAGAAAATAACCAGATATATGAGTTTAACTCCTGCCGTAGAACAGAGGTAGCCCTGTGGAAGAGTGTGCCGAGTTGGGGCGGCAGCCCCGCATGCAGGGCCCAGGGTTCTGCCCCTCCCAGCTCTCCCCTTCTCTGGCCACCTGGAGGCCTCGTGTGGGACCTGGAGGCCTTGCTTTCCTACCACTCACTTTGCTTTCAAACAGTTATTTATCAGGAGGAAAAAAGTCTTTTCTCCAAGTCAGCCCAGGCTGCCTTTTCCCACTCCTGCCGAAGCTGGACCATTACTGTGAAGCCAAGCTGTGAGCTGCTCATTCCTCACTGACTCTCAGGTGGGAATCCTGAGGTTTGTTTACTTCCTTAAAAATTCACACTTAGCCTGGGGCTCAGCTAGAGGAATTTTAAACATTCTTTAAAAGCTGTAAAGATGAGTTGGGAATGAAATGACCACTCAACTTTAACTAAAGCCATTATTTTTTCAAAAGCGTGTCATTAAGTAGGGGATAGCAGTGGGAACTGAGGAATGATCCTTGCCACGGGGAGAATGTTAATTCCCCAGGACCGCATCTCTTGAAATGAATTAGTGGTTAAGGAACAATTTTTGAGCCAGGTAAACCCCTTTATGGTGACAGCACCATGACACCCGGCACAATGTTCACCGAGTGTCTGATCTGGTCAAGGCTGTGCTCAGGGCCGGCACAGCTCCGCTTTGGGACACCAGCAATTGTCAGGTGGGGCTGGTGGCTGGAAAGCCCAGGGCAGAGGCTCTTGTTTTGGGCATTTTCTAAGGAAAATAAATTCAAAACAATAAATGCTTCTCTTGCTCATACTGGAAAACCCTCACTCTGTGCCTGGAATTACCAAATTATGCTGGGCTTTATTACTCAAGGCAAGGCCGTCCTCTTACCCCGTGTCCCAGCCCTGGGCAGTAATGCACAAACTAGTAAGAGAGCAAATGTCGTGGAGGATGGAGGTTGAGATGCTGGAGTGGACCCTGGTGTGGACACTGGAAGTGGACCCTGGGAGTGGATGCTGCGAGTGGACCCTGGTGTGGACGCTGGGAGTGGACACTGGGTGTGGACCCTGGAAGGGGACACTGGGAGTGGACCCTGGGAGTGGACCCAGGGAGTGTACACTGAGTATGGGCTCTGAATGTGGACCTTGGACTTAGACCCTAGAGGTCTGGACCCTGGCCGTGGTATCTGGGGTCAGGAGACAGGAGCTCTTACCCATTGTGTGCCCTGGTGGGCAGTGTGTGATCCCTGGGCTCTGATCTGTGGAATGTAAGCCACCCCTTTTTCCCGTCATTCTTCTGGGGACTGCAGTCCTGGTTTGGCCCCCATGCCAGACCCTGGGCTAAGTTCTATTGAATTTCTCACATTAGTCTCTGTGTCCGTCCTCCTGCCCTTTGTCCACCACCTGATAGACATCAGCTGTGCAGCCCCGGACTGTCCTGGATGGGCAGTGCTGGGCTGTTCTGAGCTGGATGTGGGTGCCTGAGTGTGGCAGGTGGCAGGTGGCAGTTTCAGTTGGGGAGATGGGACTGTACCGAGGTGCCGTGAGGGTGTCTTTTGTGTGTGGCCTTCTTGACTGGGGAAGCCCAGGAGCTTCTGTCCACACAGGAAAGCCAGGAGGCCTCACCTGCAGGCTGGGGACAGGCTGAGCCTAATGTTGCACACCCCAGGCCTAGACTGCCCAGTAAGGAAGTAGTTGCCTTTAGAGTTTAAAAAAAAGTTGTTTGAAAGCTGAGACTTTCAGATGTAATGAAAGGCACTTTTCAAGCATTTACTTGCTAAACCCACAAAAATGATGCCTCAAGAATATTTCTCTGGTCCTCAGTGTAACTTTTGGGGTTCAAATACAAATGACTCTTTTTCTTAGGCTTCTGCTGAAGCCAAGAGGCACCAGGGGCCTCATGAGGAACTGCATCGTCCATCAGAGAGGCCAAAAGAGTGGGCAGCAGAGCCTTGGGTCAGCCTGTTTGCACCCACTGGGTCTGTGACCTTGGACCAGCTCCTTCTCTGTCTGTGCTTTGGTACAGCTAATAATACAATTACTAATTTTCATTACTATTAATTAAATGCTTATAAGGTGCCAGACGCTATGTTAGGCATTTTAAAATGTAATCCTGGAGTGGCCCAGGAGTGGACGTAGCCATCTGAACTTATGGAGAGGAGGGGCTCCCAGCTGGGAGGGCAGCTAGGCTGACCGTATAGTCCTGTGATGCCCATGAGTGGTGGAGGACAGCTCAGCCTGCCCTTGCCCATGTCTCTGTCCTCCGCTCGCTGATAGAAGGGATGAGAATGGGGGCGTGGATGAGGGCGGGGCTGGATCCGGACGATGGGTGCATGGGGGTGAATGGATGTTTTCTCCACTTTCATGCATGTTTGAACATTTCTATAAGAAGCAAAGTTGAAAAACATTACCATATAGATGAGGAAATAAGAGCTGACATAGGGACAGCACATAAGAAGTGTCTCCGAGTTTGAGTCAACCTTCAGAGGCCCTGCCTTTGGGTGTAGAGGGAGAGGCCGGCTCTAGGGCACTGCCGGGGACCAGCCGGTGTTTCCTCAGGGCTCCGTGAGGGCTGCAGGCTCCGGGCCTGCCCATCACAGGAAGTAGTGTACATTTAGATGCTAACATACCTCAGCAACCATGCCACAAGCAGCCACTCGTACCAGAGTCTGTGTGTACGTGTGTACATGTGTACACGCCTGTGTATGGGGCACATGTGTGCATGTGTGTTTCCATGTTTACGTGTGAGTGCACGCATGAGTCATGTATGCCCATGTATTTGTACACATACGTGCGTGTTCATGCTGTGTGCACAGATGTATCCATTGCATGTGCATGTGTGTGCAGCTGTTAGGACAATCATAGTTCTCTAGCATGTAGCAAGCCCAGGGCCTCCTGCGTCCTGCTGTTCCACACTGCAAATAGGTAATCGCAGTATCACATGAAGGTGCTATTCTGACAAATTGTGACCAAACATTTATTTAAGCCCCGCAGAAGAAGGTTTGTGGTGACCATTCTTCTCTTCACATTTCATTGCCTTTGTCTTATTTCATTAGAACAGTAGCGGAGAATTAAACGCAAAGTAAAACTCAGCTGATCCCCAGCTCAGCCTGGGGCAAGCTTTGCGGCACAGTCCGCGTCCCCAGCAGCTGCTACACCAGGCCCTGATGGGCTTCAGTTCTGAGCACCCGCTATGCTTTACAGGGCAGGGTGGAGACAGGTCCTCGTGCTGGCTGGGGCTACCAGCCACCTGCCTAGGAGGCTCCTGCTCAGGCAGTGCCATGGGAGTGACCTGTGGGAACCACACTGCTTCTCTATGAGGGTCACTGCGGAGATCAGTCAGATGACACAGGGGACCACAGTGCAGTGGTCCAGATGAGTGGGCTTTGTTCCAGGACCTTCACACCCATGTGGCCACCCCCACACGTGCACACAGGTGCTCAGACACGCCCTGAAGCTGCCTTTTCTCCAGGAGAGGAGCTGGGCTCTTGAGAACTGTGCTCTAGAAGCACTGGTTGGCTGTGGTTTGAAGGGTGCCCTGTCAGGGGCAAACAGGCTGACCCAAGGCTCTGCTGCCCACTCCTCCAGCCTCTTCCCTCATCTCTGGGACTCAGTGTTCAAGTCGTCAACTGTCAGAGATCCTGAGGGCACAGAGTGGGACATGTGTCCACATTGTTCCCCTCCAGGAGGAGAAAGGCACATTTAGGGGTGAAGAGCAGTCGGGGTGGGGACACTGCCGCAGGCTGGGCGTGGGGGATCCGTGCCCCTCCCTGAGGACTCCGCTCGGTCCCCTGCAGTTCTGGGCCAGGTGGGTGAGGCAGGGATACTTCTCAGGGCAAGCCCACCAGGGAGGGAGGCCTGTGGCCCCTCTGCCATGCTCCTGCAGCCCCTTCCGAGGGGGTGAGGCAACTGCAGAGTGGACGTGGCCCTGGGTCTTTCCCTTGACTCTCCGCCTCTGTCATGCTTAATTTACTGGGGCTCAAACCTGAAAGTTTTGTGATAGATGCCTGTTTACCACTGGCCATGTGACTCCATTACTCTTACTGTCCAAACTCCACAAACAAAACACACTTGGGGGTGCCAAGGTGTGGAGCAGCTCCCATTGGGATTGCAGGTAATTACCTGCTGGCCCTGATGGACACAGCAGACCCAGCCTGAACTGGCAGGATGGTCCCTGGTCACCTGAATACTGGTGGGTCAGTGCCCCTGAGGACTGACTGTGTCTGGGCAATCCTGTGGACTGGTCAGACATCCTCCCCAGAGTTAATTAGATGATAACTCTGAATTGCAGCTGCATTAGTAGTTGGGAGGGAAGAGAAGGGTTTCCTTTTAAGGGTTTGAACATCTCGGTCCCCTCCCTGTTCCACATAAATCTAGACTCCTCACACGCGTGGGGCAAACTCATGGGACTTCCCTTGGAATTCCCACAGATCTGGGTCCAGGAATTAAAATAGCCACATGGTGCTTCATGGAACTTTCACGCGTTGTCAACGGCATCTTACGAGAGGAAATCGCATCACTCACAGTCACACGATCCACGGTGTCAGTCTGTTCGGGTTGTGTTGCTGGAAGGGACAGATGCAGCTCGCTGAGCATGAACCACATGGCAGATCCCAAAGGGCAGAGGAGCTGAACGCGCAGAAAATTCAGCTTTCAGCAAACACATTAAGTCGTCACAGTTTGTTTATGACGGTGGTTCACTCCGACTATGAAGTTACTTCTTTTTTCATTCTGCAGAGTGTCTTGCTGTCTCCCGCGGATTTCACAGCATGCTGCTGCCCAGACGCACGGCACAGTGAGTACAGAAAAGCCGTTTAAAGTGTCTCATCTTCCCGGGTCTGTGGTAGAGAAAGCTTTCTAAGGGTGCGCGACTCTTGCACACTTCACAAGGCTGGGAAGCCAGGACTTGCCAACTGTTTGGCAGAAGTGGGACTTCAGTGGAGAGCTGGGGGTCTCTGCACTCTGCAGGGCTGACCCAGACCTGCCTCTACCTCCCTGGCTGCTCAGAGGAGCCCAGAGGCCCCGACAGCGGGTGCCCAGAAGCTGGTGGCTCATGTTTGTGGCAGGGCAGAGCAGCCGGCCCCTGCCCAGGACTTCAGTGGGCCTGAGCTGGCTTTCCTGGGACAGGGGTGAGGGGACCATGTCCTGCAGGTGGAGAATCAGCCAATGAGGATGCCATGGGAGCAGAGCCTGGGGCGATTCCTGTCTCTGTGGTTCTGGACGTGGAGGGGAAAGGACAGAGGAGTGTGGCCTCTGGGGAAGGGGGACATGTGCCCAGACACACCTGGAGGCCGTGAGGAGTAAGTGGCCTTATGAACCCCAAACCCATGGCCTGGCTTGGCGTAGAGGCAGGGAGGTCTAGGCAGGCTCTTGGCTTGCTCAGCACACCCAGGTCCTGGAGGACAGTCTGGACCACAGCCAAGTTGGGGCTTTTGTCTCAATTTCTCTAAACAACAGAAGGTATCTTCTAAACAAATAGAAGGTATTTCTATTGTTTTGCACCATTTCCTTAATTGGCCACATTAGTTCATCTAGTAGAGTTTAACCAGATTCTGTTTTCGATTCGCTCAGCAGGAAACACTTGGTGACTTCTCTGTGTCAAACTTGTTCCACGGTTCAGAGTCCCCCAGACAACGAGACAATGTCCTCACTCTGCAGAAGCCCCGGTGTGGTAAGAGAGAAAAAGATACCTGTGGTCAGAACACGATGACATGATTCAGCCACTGGGGTGTGGCCCCAGTTCTCAAGGCCAAGCCTTTTTTTCTTTCTGTACAGTATAGGGAAGTTCACTAATGGTGGCACATGACAGGTGTGGCTCCCCAGGCCCCTCCTGCTCTTTAGGGGGTGAAAACTGTTGAGGGGAGAGTCTCAGTGAGTTGGGGGACTGAGTAGACCCGGACGCCCCAGCAGCTGAGGGCCTCTCTCCTCCTTTCCTGCTCTGGCTGGGGCTGGTGGTCTGGGGCTCTTACTTCCTGGAGGCCGTGTGGGCCCTAAGGTCCACCACCCTGTCCCTGGAGCCAAATTCATTGTCATACCTGGTGATGAGCCTGACAAAGTAGTTGTTGAGGGTGACGACAGCCCAGCACCAAAGGTGGAAGAGCGGGTGTCCTTGCTGAAGTTGGAGGAGACGACCTGGTGCCTGGCATAGCCCAGGATGCCCTTGAGAGGCCTCTGACACCTGCTTCACCACCGTCTTGATGTCATCGCATTTGCAGGCTTCTCCAGACAGCAGGTCGGATCCATGACCCACACGTTGGCAGTGGGGACACAGAAGGCCATGCTAGTGAGCTTCCCATTCAGCTCAGGGCTGACCTGGCCCCACAGCCTTGGCTGCACCAGTCGCGGCAGGGATGATGTTCTGGTGATCCCTGTGGCCATCACTCCACATCTTCCCAGAGTGGCCATCCACAGTCTTCTGGGTGGCAGCGGTGGCGTGGACTGTGGTCATGAGTCCCTCCATGATGCTGAAGTTGTCATGGATGACGTTGACAAAGGGGGCTTTGCAGTTGGTGGTGTGGGAGGTGTTGCTGACCATGGTAAGGCTGTTTTTGTTCCTCTCATCGTTCACACCCATCACAAACGTGGGGGCATCAGCAGAGGGGGCAGACATGTGACCCTTTTGGCACCTCCTCTAGGTGAGCCCCAGACTTCTCCACGGTGGTGAAGATACCAGTGGACTCCACCACGTGGTCAGCGCGCCCTCTGCACTCTCTGATTTTGGTGGGCTGTCCATCGATGACGAATTTCCCATGCTCAGCCTGCCCCACGTCATGGAACTGGCCCTGAGTAGAATCATGCCAGAAAATGGAGAGCAGGGGTGCCCAATCTTTTTATTTTCTCTGACACGCGTTGGAAGAATAAGAGTTGTCTTGGGCCACACATTAAATACACACTAACAAAAGCTGATTGCAGAAAAACAGGTCCAGCATACTTTTCATGATACTGCACACCATAGATAAGCAAAAATGTGCCTGTGCCGCAGGTTGGACACCCTGATGTAGGCTGTCAAGGTCAGTAAAGGGGTCACCAGTGGTGACAACACTCACTTTGCCAGAGTTGAAAGCAGCCCTGGTGACTGGGCCTGGTGCCGCCAGACCTGCTTGTTCTCCCTCCACTTTCACGGTGCCATCTCGGGATGTGGCTGGTGCTGCACAGACCACGCGGCTGCCTGTCCGGTGGAGGACTGGAGAGCCATAGGCCCTTCCTTGTGTGGGGTGGTCCTAGGGTAGCTCCCAGAGGTGGAAAAACCAGGGAACATCAGCAGCCTCGGGGACTGGACCGTAGAAGGCCCTGGGATGCCTCTGGGCACAGCTGTTGTTGTGAGAATGGAGCACTTCACCCTCACATGCTGGGTGCCGCTGTGATGACGTGAGTGCCACTGACCTGATGGCTCTGGAGAGACCCCCTCCCACTGCTGGGAGTCCTCTGAGGCCGCATGGCATGTGGGGAAGATAGGCTGTAATATTTCAGGAGATCGGCTGCCAAGACTGGACTCAGGCTGTGAGCGCCCAGGGTAAACAGCCATGGTCCAAGTGCTGGCTCTGCCGCCTTGAACGGCTCCTCCATCTTTACCTGCCTCAGTTTCCTCAACTGTAAAACGGATTTCTCACGGGGCACTTTAACCAGAGCTGGGTGAGTTGTTATGTGCTGGCTCTGTGCTCTTTCTAGCTGACTCTCTCGGAGGAAATGATCATCTCACACACAGAGACGAGCTCTGGGGACGTAAGCTCCTCCTTTGTGAACAATCATATTTCCCTGTTGCTGCTCCTTAAGTAGGTCAAAACCAGAAAATACAGTAAATTTAGCTGCTGAAATTAGCTGCATCCTGCTCTACTCTGTCACCTGGCACTGGGTAATTCTGCTTTGAGATCATCAAACAAGACCGTTGAGACGCGTCCTCCACCGCTGTCACGTGCTCACGGGGATCATCGTCAAGTAGCAGCTATGTCCAGACTCCCAGCTTGAGCTCTGAGCCATCCACAGGACCCAGCATGTCCTGTCTGTACCCAGGGGAGAAGTGAAAGCAGGCGTGATTCGGTTCTTCCCGGGGAGCTTCTTCCCGGAGGCGAGATCATGGGTGTCAGGAGCCGTCCCCCATCAGATCGAACACGCTGACTTCACACCCAGGAACGTGCTGCTATCTTGGAGGCAGACGATACCTGTGATCCCAGGCTGGGTTTCCCGGTGGGATCTGACCTGTGAGTTCCAGGAAGGGGGAGTCACGTGAAGCCCAGACTGGGCGGGGGTTGTACCTGGGGTTGGCTTCTGTCCTCTCCGAAGGAGTGTTTGGACAAGGGAGCAAGTGACAATTTATGTGTGTGTGAGAGAGAGAACATTTACTTCCTGGTCAAAATCAATGACAAGTGACAAAAATCAGAGTCCTTTATTGTAGTTCCCTATGTTAGACACCCCAGATCCCAAAGCAGATTGCACCATTTTAGGGCATAAATTGTGTCTCCCCTGGGCAGGCAGAGGTGGGCCTTGCAAAGGCCCAGTGTCCTGGGGGCTCTGCCCCCCGTCCTGCTGCTCCTGCCTGAGTCTGGAAAGTAGCCGTTCAGCTGCAAGTCCGGGTTGGCTGGTGGCCCCCATGGAGTCCCTTGGCGTGCTCTGACCGGAGACTCGGCTCAGCTCTCCACTGTCCCAGTGGCCCAGGTAGCTCTGGCAGGCTAGGGTTTGGGCTCAGGGTGTCAGCTTGGGCCTTCTGAGGACACAGTGCTTGGGAGGGTGAGTGGACCACTGGGCCTGGCTACCCACACGCTTTGCCTGGTGAGGCCTTGCTGTCCTGGTCAGGATGGTTGTTAGGGAGATCCCTGAAGTGACCCACTGCCCTTCCTTAGCACCCACGGCCCCTCTTGCTGCACATGAGATCTCTGAGCAGGAGCTTGTCCTGCAAGTCCTGGCCTGTGGAATCCTTGAGGCCAGGATCTGTGAGGCTGGTCCCTACTCTGCAGATCAAAGAGACTGGTGAGAGACAGACAGAGAGACCTTGGAGGAGCTGTGCCCCTCTCCCAGGGAAACCATTCATCCTCGGGGCCCTGCAGGGAGACAGCAAAGGCAGGTGGGCTGATAAACACCCTGCCTTCACCACCCTCCTGCTCCTCTCCTGACAGACACCCCAAGAAGCGGTGTTGGGTGGGCTGAGGAGGCTGAAGCGTGGTCTCACGGAGTCCGAAGCCTCCCAGCCTGGCAGTGGGATGGAGGAGCCTGCCACATCTTGAGCTGGCAGTGGCCTCTCTCGCCCCAGGTCGGCCAGACATTTGCTCTCACTGTCCTTACGCAGCAGGTTTGAGGTGTGTTGGCCTCTCTGGTGGTCTGATACCTGTGCCTGGGCTGCCCAAGCCTGGAAGACACAGGCGTGAACTCAGCCCTCGTGTGCTGGCCACAGGCTCTGCAGACAGCACTGGCTGGGTCTGCGGTGGGTGTGCTTGGCTCACGGAGCATTTACATCTGGGTCTCACGCACCTGGTGACTAGTCACAGGAATAACTAGGAAATGAGTGAGAGTTGTAGGAAAGGACCTGCCAGGTGGAGGGCTGGGTGAGTCCAGGGCTGGAATAGTCAGGGAAATGGCAGCGGTGAAGGCAGGCGGGGGCACCTTAACTGTGTGTCGAGGTGTCCGGATGCAGATTCCCAGGCTGAGTGACTCCACTGCATGCTGCAGATTCATAATCATGGGTGGTGCGGCGCTCTAACATGTGGCTCGGAGCAGCACCTCAGGTGACCGTCATGAACACTGAAGCCTGAGATTGCTTTGCTCCAGAAACAAGGGCAGGTTGGGAACTTGCTGCCTGCAATGGGGACTCTGAAGCTTGAGAGGATGCTGAGCTTGCCCGGAGCCGTGCTGGGGTGGACAGAGGCTGTAAAACTCTAAGGGGGTCCTGGGACTTGCTGTGTATTCAAACCATACTGAGAGCTGGACTCCCCCAACCCTCGGAGATTCCAGATCTGTTGAGGTGGGTGGGTCCAGTTGGGGCACTCTGTAGGTGGCCAGCATTGGGAACTACACATACCAGGTGTCAGGTTGTTAATCAGGCAGAGAGGAAGCGTCTAGCATGCTTAGAGATGTTGGTGTCCCCACATTGCTGGGGGCACCCTCCTTTGGGGAATCTAGGCCAGCCCTCGATGTTGGACTTGGCCATGTGACCATACTGGCCAGTGGGTGGGTGGCAAAGACGTTGCCTGCAGGGTGGGGAACATTAGTACCCTACTGACGGCCCCTGCTGTTCTGCTGACCACTGGGCACACGGCGGAGTGCGGGGCATGCTTCACTGTCTGAAGCTGCTGTGGTTTCCACGTCACACTCTTGCCTCTCGTGACGTGTGGGGTTCTATCAAAAAGTATTAAAGCCAACGAGAGCTCTGCGTCCTTCATTACTTTGGTAGGATAAGTGCGCTGTGCTTGCTTTTTTTAGCCTGTTCTCCAGTTTTGTTTTTAAAATGTCACTCACTGAAAGATGAAGCCAGCTTTTGATGCTAAAATGTTTTCCATTGCCTCATCAAGGTAAGACACTGGAAATGTGTTCAGTCAAGAGAACTTGGTCAGTAAATCTATCCCTAGGAAACCAGTGTTATGTTGGGCAAAGAGACCCAAAATGATGAGAGTAAACGGTGGTCTTTCCTCATGGAGAAAAGCGCTGCAGAAGCTCATGCTCCTGGAGCAACACGCAAGTAGGGCTCTGGGCTCTTGACTTTTACCAAGGGAAATTTCAAGTTAGGGAGAAGGAAGAAGACCCACCACTTGCTTTAAAATGCATTTTTTTCCCCAGGGGAAAATTTAGCAGCTGAGGTGGTTATGCTGCATTTTTTGTAGCAATTTTTTTTCAATGTATAAAACACTAGACTTACCATAAACTTCCTGCCAAGGTGAGGGCTTGTGTTAAGCCAGCAGTGATTGTTACTTTATTTAATTCTTGACTGGAGAGAGGGCCGAGCTAAGGGAAGGGAAAGGAGAATGTTGGGGTAATAGAAAAGGATTTATTGAGTTCAGATACCCTGACATTTGCATTTTGTGAAATTTCTGTTCGTGCTTCAGGGAGAAAAAACTTTTAAATACTAGAGGGAGCAAGCAGCCCTTACAAAAATTCAGTCTATATTTTAAAATTATTTTTCCTAGCTTTGGCGGCTGCTTAGGGTTGAACTATTGCATAGCTCTTTCAATTTTTCTGACATATTTTATATGAAATTAATAAGCTGGTAGATACCCACATCCTTTGAGAATATTGGGAAAGAGCCTGTTGGTGACGCTGTGTGCCTGTAAGAGAGAAGTGTTTGGGATGAGCCGTCCCAGATCCCGGCGGTGCCTTCTATACCCAGAGCCGCATGGGAGGATGGCAAGCTCCTCATCCTTTAGGTTGGAGTATTATTTGCTCCATCCCAGCAGGTCACCTTCCTCCTTGAAAAATCGGAGAAACCAGAGTTATTTCTGATAAGTTCCCTGGGCTGATGTTCCCAGAGATGCAGAATGGTGTCTATGAAGCGTGGGGTTTTCAGCTCAACACCATCCATCAGGCCATGCTGGAGCATGGATCCAGGTTGGGTTTGCGAGGTGGAGACCCAGAGACCTTCCTCTGAGGTTGGGTTTGGGAGGTGGAGACTAGAATGGCGTGGGGCTGACACGGCTACCTGGGTACCCATCCCGCTGCCTCCTGTTGGGGTGCACCCTCTAGGGGAAGGGCCTGGCCTCCAGAAGCAAGGAGCATGGCTCAGGTGCTTTTCCTAGGGAGTGGCAGGACAAGCTGCAGTGGTGGTTTCTCTCAGTGGCTGGCTTTCTGTGTGAGTGCTGGCCCAGCCCATGGGTGCAAACCGGGCTCTTGGGGCTGGGGAAGACTCAGATGAAATGCTCCTTCCCTCCAGGGGCTGTGTTTGTGTCCAGACTGCTCTGGGCTGCCTGCTATCTGCAGAAGCTGCAGGCATTACTCACCCACGCGGATTTGTGCACCTGTGGGGTTAAAAGTGGCTGATGCAGGGGCTGCACTGATTCAGGGGGTGGGACGGGTGGGCATATCCAGGGTGGGGGGCAGCACTCCCTCTGAGGGAGCATGAGGGCGGGTCCTGAGGATGAATGGGGAAGGGAGCGGTGAGTTGGGAGGGGAACCTAAAGAGATGCTCAGACGTGGCCTGCTCGGTGCCTTCTGTCAGTCTGGGAACTCAACTCTGGAGGATCGGGGGCACCCTGGCCACAGTCACCCTGTCTGTGGGTTAAGGCACCTGCTTTCTCCTCCTCTTCTTGTGATGTCAGCACCTGTTCTTGCTTGGCTTGGAGTAAAAGCAGGTGCCCTTCCTGGGTGCCCACCAGTTGGCAGCAGCTTCCCCGGGCACATTTAGAATCAGGCAGCGTCACAGCCTGGACAGTGGTGGGCAGCACTGCTCTCTGGCTGCACGGGGCTAAAGTTGTTCTTAAAATTGTCTTCAAAGGGCCCTCCAAAAATGAAAAAGTGTGATAGGAATAAAGTGTGGGAAATGTCCATTTTGTTTCTTGCTTGCAAATGGGCTTCCTTTTAGTTGCTGTTCTCTTAAGCAGCTGTTTGGTGTGTTGGTGACCTTGCTGACCAGCACTGGAGGGTGAACACTGTGCCCATGGTTGCCCAGACTCCTGTGTCGATTGTCTTAAGTTGGGGTCTCAGTGCAGCACTGATTCCTTTATTTGAACCATGACAGCATGTCCCGCTCTTACCTGCAGGAGTGACCCCAACCCTGCAGATGCAGAGGGTGGCACCCTGCAGGTGGAGGAGTGACTGCACCGATGCAGAAGCCCAAGAACCATGAGTGCTTCCAGTGGTCACGCTTCCTAGGGCCCCTGAGTTTTACCTGTGTATCCAGAATGACTGTGGTGTCTATACATGAACAGATGTCAGAGTCGGGGTGTGATTCCCCTGAAGTGGTCACTGGAGCTACCGTGGGTCAGTGATAAGAGGTCATGGAGCTTCTGTGGCCACTGGCAGTACACTGAGGGAAATGAAATGTAAACCGAATGCAGGTGGTCATGCCGCGCCCCCCGGAATTCTGCTTCCTACTGATCTGTTTCCTTACCCCTCTGCTATGCAAGGTGTCCAGGCCCCAGTAGAGCTGTGGACCCTTCCTGAAGGTCGTGGGAAGCTGGCCGAGGGCAGGCCTTGCTGGTCTCCTTGTCGGGTCCCTCAGACCGGCAGGCTCTACCCGGAGGCAGTCACAGGCTGCCACACTATTGCCTGGGTCAAGGTCATCAGGAAGCCGATTTCATGTATGTGGAAGGTTTACAGAGCTCATTTTCTCTTGTTTATTTGGGTAAAAATGTCAGGTTTGACTCATTCCTGTGTCTGATGCTCCCAGGGAAATCTGAAATGGGGATTTTCAGCGTGGCTGTGCGGTTTCCTTGCCGAGGTCATTTCTCTGTTCACTGGTCTCACCTTCTTCTGGGCCTGAGGCATTTCACTTATGTCCTAACTTGGAAGAGGAGGCATAGGCCTGTCGGGCACCGGTGTGGGTTCCTGTGGGCACAGTGCCCGCCACCACTCAGGCTTGTACTCAAGGGGGGACAGACGAAGACAGCCGGTCTAGGAAGGTGCCCTCCTGGAAGCCTTGGGCTGGCGGTGGCTCATTTGGAAAAACTGCTGGTTACAGCGAGAAGCCTCGAAGCTGGGCAGGCTCGGCCCAGTGCCTCCCTGCTGCCTCCCCGCCATGCTCTGCAGCCCCTTCCCTCCTTCCTGGGGAGAGGTTGGCAGCCTTCCCCCAAGGGATATAGTTGTCACACATATTCCTTTTAGGAAATTATTATGAAAATAAAACCCAGATAAATATGGTTTTTATTACTCCCAAGGGGTGTAACTATTGACCTGTTCAGTGGTGTTTCTATACTTGGAGTTTGAACACATTAAAAAAGGATCCTCCTTGGCAAAGTGCGTTTGTGCCGTTCCTATTCCCAGCTGCCCGTCACACTCCTTCCCTCCCGAGCTTTGGCCTTTTCCCTCTGGCAGGTGAACATGTTCAAAGCTCTGTGCTACGTGCTGCCACTGACCTCTCTCCTTATCACTCCAGTTTCTGTGTTTCTCAAACATGTTTCAGCATTTCCAGTTGGTGCAGTGTAGCGCCCATAGGAGGCTGCTTTCAGGTCAGCTTCTGCGGGTCGTCCCCACCCCTCCCAGCATGGCGGAGGCCCTTGCCAGCTCTTCTGCCTCCCGGCCCCTCCGTCATTCATGTTTCTTGCCTGAGAAGTGAGGTCGTAACAAGATATTGATTCAAAGACTTATGTGAGGATTAAGGGAAAAAACACATGTAATGTACTTAGACCAATGTCAAGAGCTGATGACACCAGGGGTGTCACTATGTAAAGTCCTCATAGCACTGCTCTCTGTGCGTGTTTACAGACTCAGAAAATGGGGAACAGACCAAAGCACAGTCAGATAACTACCAAGACAGGGTGATTTGTACTAACCTCCCACTGAGAACAACTGGAAGAGGTGGGTAAAGGACCTGAAACTTCTGTTGGAAAGACAGGAAAATTACCAGGATGTAGGACAGGAGAGATGTGCAGATAGCTGAGCCTGTTATCTGAGATGGGTTTTGCTCTAGAGATGCTGTGCCAGCGATGGCTGGGGGCCGAGCAGCTCTGCAGCAGGCTCCAGGGACCACGAACGTGAAGTGAGACTCTGATAACTAAAGGAACGTGCGGGATCTCCAGGAGAAGCACGAAAGAACTGTAGAAGAATGTGTAATTATCAAGCTGATAGAGATAACAAAGAGATTAATAAAAGAATGAACCTAAAAGATGGCAAGAAAAGAGATAGAGGAACACAGAAGGGGCAGGGCAGATGGAAAGTGGGATTGCACATCAGCTGTCAATGTATCAGCAGCCTCCAGGCTTTGCTTTGAGACCTCCATGGTTTACAAGTCAAGAAAGAAGAATGAACAGGGAGTAAAGAAGCCAACTCTGGGCAGCGCCTATGGCTCAGTGAGTAGGGCACTGGCCCCATATACTGAGGGCGGTGGGTTCAAACCCGGCCCTGGCCAAACTGCAACAAAAAAATAGCCGGGTGTTGTGGTGGGCGCCTGTAGTCCCAGCTACTCGGGAGGCTGAGGCAAGAAAATCGCCTAAGCCCAGGAGTTGGAGGTTGCTGTGAGCTGTGATGCCACAGCACTCTACCAAGGGTGATAAAGTGAGACTCTGTCTCTACAAAAAAAAAAAAAAAAGAAGCCCACTCCGGATGGCTCAGAGTCACTTCAGTCCCCGATTGGATTCGGGGACCTGTGACGACCACTGTCCAGTGTGAGCACCTGCACACAAAGGAAAGGGAGCCCACGTTCCAAAGGGAGATA
>CAUYRH010179012.1:0-33498 GCA_963574655.1 Perodicticus potto
GAGGAAAAAAAAACCTATAACATACAATGTACTGTATCAAACTATTTTACATGAATGACACAAGTATTCTGAATAAAAAAATAATTGAACATTGTTAAAAACAAGGTGTTATGTAATAAATTTATTTTTCATAAATCAAAAAAAAAAAAAAAAAAAAAGAAATGGAAGAAAAGAAAGAAAATAAAATGGGGCCAGGCCTAGACAGGTAGAGTGCCTGAACTCAGGAGTTCCAGACCAGCCTGAGCAAGAGCGAGACCCCGACTCTAAAAAATAGCTGGGCATTGAGGTAGGTATCTGTAATCCCAGCTACTAGAAGGGCTGAGGCAAGAGTATCTCCTGAGTCCCAAAGTTTGAGGTTGCTGTGAGTTATGACGTCATAGCACTCTACCAAGTGCAAGAAAGTGATACTGTCTCAAAAAAAAAAAAAAAAAGGGAGATGCCTGTGACTCAGTGAATAGGGCACTTACCCCATATACCGAGGGTGGCATGCCCTGGTCAAACTGCAACAACAACAACAAAAAATTGAATAGGCCTTGCCTTGCCCATAATCCTAACACTCTGGAAGGCCGAGGTGGGGGGATTGCCTCAGCTTAAGAGTTCAAGACTGGGCTGGGTACTTGTATCTCAGTAGTTAGGGCTCCAGTCACATGCATCTGGGCTGGTGAGTTTGAACCTGGCCCAAGCCTGCTAAGCAGAAAAAAATAGACAGGGGTTGTGGTGGGCACCTGTAGTCCCAGCTACTAGGGAGGCTGAGGCAAGAGATTGCTTGAGCCCAAGGGTTTGAGGTTGCTGTGAGGTATGAAGCCATGGCACCCTACAGAGGGCCACAAAGTGACTCTGTCTCCATAAAAAAAGTAGAGGAAGAGTTCAAGACCAGCCTGAACACGCGAGATTCCATTTCCACTTAAAAAAAGGGGGAGGGGGCTCGGCGCCTGTGGCTCAATGGGCTAAGGCGCCAGCCACATACACCTGAGCTGGCGGGTTCGAATCCAGCCTGGGCCCGCCAAACAACAATGACGGCTGCAACCAAAAAATGGCTGGGTGTTGTGGCGGGCGCCTGTAGTCCCAGCTACTTGGGAAGCGGAGGCAAGAGACTCGCTTGAGCCCAGGAATTGGAGGTTGCTGTGAGCTGTGATGCCACAGCACTCTATGCAGGGTGACAGCTTGAGTCTCTGTCTCAAAAAAAGGGGGGGGAGGGGAAGAAAGAAAGAAAGGAAGGAAGGAAGGAAAAGAAAAGAAGAAAGAAAAAGAAAGAAGAGAACAGAAAAGCTAGCTGGATGTTGTGGCAGGGACTAGCTGTCCCAGTTACTCGGGATACTGGGAGACTGAAGCAAGAGGATCATTGGAGCCCAAGTGTTTGAGGTTGCTGTGAGCTATGACACCAGGACACTCTACCGAGGACAACAGAATGAGACTGTCTCAAAAAATAAAATAAAATAAAGATAATAACAGGTCTAATAACTTAAAGCTTCAAATGAGTGATTCTCTGTGTATACAACAAACATCCATAAGTCGATTTTCTTTCTTTCTTTTTCTTTTTGAGACAGAATCTCACTTTGTTGCCCTGGGTAGAGTGCCATGGGGTCACAGATCACAGCAACCTCAAAGGCTTGGGCTCAAGCGGTTCTCTTACCTCAGCCTCCCAAGTAGCTGGGACTCCAGGGGCAAGCCCCAATGCCCAGCTATTTTTTTGTTGCAGTTGTCGTTGTTTAGCTGGCCTGGGCCAGTCACAAACCCGCCAACTTTGGTGTATGTGGCTGGCACTGTAACCACTGTACTATGGCCCCTCAGCCCCATAATTCAGTTTTCTAAGTGCCAAACATTTATGTTCATTACTAGACTTAGTACTTCCTAGATTTGTTTCTATTCTAAGATGAGAAAAGGGAATGGAAGAGAGAGAAGGGGACAAGGTTCATGAATCACAAATTCAAAGTGGCTAACGTTTCTTCTTGAATAGTCAGTTTCTATTCTCAAGTTTGTATCTTTAACAAAACATTCTCCCGATATTCCAGAAGTATTCTGCCATCCTTAAACCTTGGTTGGATGCCACCCCTCCACCATCAAGTTCATGCATTTAAACAGTGCAAAGACGGCCACATCAGAGACACTAACTATGTGTCCACAGCAATACATCCTACGCCCAAAGGGTAGATTGAACACAAGGACACTTACCCTGGTTCACAGTTTTTCAAGGTGCTCTAGGTCCAAAGAAAAAGGATGTAATTCTGCTTTCCCCTAAATAAATTTCCCTCTATTCCGGTAGGGGAAGTAGGCTGAAGTCAAACTGATCTCGTCTGCCTCAGTATTCCTGTGGTAGTCTTTTGGGAGGGGTCTGCAGTTCCTAATTAGCATCACCACAGATCGCGATCAAATCCTAATCTACTGCATATTTCTAGCTTTTGTGATTTTTATAACTTGCTAATTCTCTTTGTTTTCCTTAGCACAGATCATTTGTTACTACACTTTCAAACTTTACAATTTTATCGAATTCTATAGGACTGTAATTTTGCTCTGGAGATAACAACCGACATTAAGATGTGTACATATGAACCGGTGACTCTCAGGACTTTTCTGTGCAGTTTCCACTGCAAAGTGAGCAAATGTCAGCGTGAATAGCACTGACTTTGTAAATTCTCTCCTTTCAGAAGCGGCTCCCAAATATTCAAGGGTGGCCTTTTCCTTCTTCTGGTCTACCCACCTCCTTACCTGAGAACTACTGGGGTGTGAAGTTGATTGCAACTGGAAAGTTGGATTCTAACATTTCATTTCTCTATAGATATTGAATGATCAGGAAGAACAGAAGAGGTCACCATCTAGTCCCAGGTAAAACTGAAAATCTCAAGAGGAAGTTTAGAACCCTTGTAGAATAGCATCATCATCACCATCATCATAACAGCATTATTGCAACTGGTAATTTTACAGCTTGCTTCCTGTGTAGGAGACACTGCACTAAGCCCTTCACCTGCATTAACTCAATTAATCCTCTGACAATCCTGTAGAGTCTCCATTTAACAAAGGAAAAAACGGATTTACTGGAGTAAATTGGTCTGATTTACTGGAGATAATAATGAGTGGTACTATTATCCTATAATTTAAAAAAAGAATAACTGAATCCCAAGTTCCTGCTCACATCATCTAAAACTGTATCTGCTGAGTAATTGATTTTTACTGCTAAAAGCAATCTTAGCTAGTGTCTCCTGGAATTTAACAGATTATCATGGCCATATTATATGTTTTACTTATAAAGGGTTTTAAAAATTATTTGCCTATTCATTCAATCCTTGACCCAATTGATATTGGTAATAAATCAAGAGTTATCAGTTTATCAACTGTTTACTTGTGAGAAATACACAAACACCTAAATTAAGAATTAAGAAAAGTGTATGCCAGTGGCAACTTTTAGAGCATAATTATTTTACAAAGTATTTATTATTTGGAGGAAGAAAACATTGGTTTTTGACAGCTGCCCATTTTTATTTTAATTTTATACATTTATGCAAATATTAGTCAAGAAAGTCTAATCACTTTAGTTGTGCCAGAAAGTCTTCTACATCTAAACTCATTTTTGCCCCAGAATGCATTCTGCTAAAAATTAACTTTTCTAATTATCTTTGGTTAACTCAGATCTCACACTAATATCTTTTGTGCATCTGCTCAGTTGCACAGATTTCCAAATGGGATTAGCAGTCTTAACAACTTTGCTTCTATGTTAGCTAAACCAATGACATCCTTTGTGGAAGCTTTGCTTTTCTTCCCCTTTAATTAACCTGTTATTGTGTTAGTATCATTTGATATGGTTAATAATCTGGAATCTACATCTACAACATACATTTTTTATTTTTCAAAAGACCAAACATAAACCATTAGTGGTAATAATAAATACCTGCAGTTTATTGTTAAAGTATTTATCCCCACTACTAACGTATTTTAAAGAAAGCGGCCATTTGAGTCTCTCTAAAACTTTTAGATGTATGCACATATAATTTAAGTTGCATACATATATATTTAATAGCTTATGCATTTATATTTAAAGAAGATTTTATAGAATTTTGGGGGAAAAAACTAACAAAAATCTAACAAAATGTTTTTCTATGGCAATAGAAAATAGAAATATATAACTTCCCCCAAGAATTAAAAGATAAATTTCAACAAAAGGTATTTCTTTTCTTTTCTTTTTTTTTTTGTGGAGACAGAGTCTCACTTTATTGCCCTCGGTAGAGTGCTGTGGCATCACAGCTCACAGCAACTTCCAACTCCTGGGTTTAGGCGATTCTCTTGCCTCAGCCTTCCGAGTAGCTGGGACTATAGGTGTATAGATGTAGCCCAGCTATTTTTAGAGATGGGATCTCACTCTTACTCAGGCTGGTCTTGAACCTGTAAGCTTAGGCAATCCACCTGCCTTGGTCTCCCAGAGTGCTAGGATTACAGGCGTGAGCTGCTGTGCCCAGCCTTATTCTACTGACTTTGACACCAGACTCATGACTAAGTAACCATATATTATTGACCATTTCAACCTTTGTTGGGAGATCATAGATTGATTTATTGAATCTTAGGACAACTGAGTAGTAGCAATACTTGTTTTGAACTCTATACACAGGGTAGGAGGGAATATAAATGCTCTTCACTGTGCAAAAAGGGAGATGTCCATAATTTTACGTTCTTGATAGTTTCAGTACAGAGGTCAAAACAGGAAGTACCATTGTTAATCAGCATAAACATAAAAGTTCTGTTCTTAAAAGCACCTTGAACCTTCTTCCCCATGATGACATTTTACATGCAGGAACTTTGGGTGGGACCATAAGCTTCCTGAATTTTCTTCAATCAAAGTGGTAAAGTTTGTTTTTATTTCAAAATATAGTTTAAAAGGAAAGATACTTGGCCATTTCAAAAGAGAACAACATTCAGTTCCTTTTAGATTTTTACGAGTGAGCGACTGGGATCATTTGTCATATGCGGCTAAAAAATGACCAGTTCTGATGAAATTCTATTTTATTTTTAGCAAAATGCCTCAGTACACTTTCCCAAAATAATAATAAAAAAAAAATCTGTTTCCTTCCAGGAAAGTTTTGTCCATAGCTAAATGTAGGTGTGTATACTTTCATGACAAAGAACA
This sequence comes from Perodicticus potto, assembly GCA_963574655.1. Lineage (NCBI taxonomy): Eukaryota > Metazoa > Chordata > Mammalia > Primates > Lorisidae > Perodicticus > Perodicticus potto. The sequence goes on from CAUYRH010179012.1 coordinate 5,114, forward strand.
TCTTTTCATCCAAATATACTGTTCGTGAAAAGCTTAAGTGTTATGGTCTCTGAAACGGATAAAGTAGAATTTCATTTCCTTAGTTCTTTGCCCACACATACTAATAGCTTATTCTTATAACACTTGTTGGCTTGAAATAATATTTAAAAGAAGATAAAAATGTCATAAACCTGAAAAATGAAGGGAAAGTCAGGAAAGAATTAATGTACTAAATAGATAACTTAATCTCTAACATTTCATTTTCAGCCTTCCAAGTTTTCTTATAGCCCATGTCTGATGTTAAATAGACATTAATATAATAATCATTTGAAATAAGGATGCGCATAACTTAAAGGATGATGTGCAAAACAAGGATGCGCATATAATAATCATTCAAAATAAGGATGTGCATAAATTTTTACAAGTAGAATGAATCCAAGCTACTTTTGTTTTTTTCTTTGAGACAGTCTCACTCTGTCACCCTGGGTAGAGTGCTGTGGTCTCTTCACAGCTCACAGCAACCTCAAATTCCTGGGCTCAAGCAATCCTCTTGCCTCAGTCTCCCAAGTGTCTGGGATTACAGGCATGGACTACCATGCCTGGCTAGTTTTTCTATTTTTAGTAGAGATGGGGTCTCACTCTTGCTCAGGTTGATCTTAAACTACTGAGCTCAAGCAATCCACCTGCCTCGGCCTACTAGAGTGCTAGGATAACAGGCAAGAGCCACCGCATCTGGCTCCCTAGTTTCTTAAGTTAATCAGTTTGTTATAGTCCCTTGGGTGGTCAACTTACGGAGGTTCTACTGTAAGTTGAATCTCTGTAAGTTCAAATTCTGTAAAGTTATAATGAGAACATTTTCAGTCCAAATGCTTAATGAAAGGTTTATCTTTATGCTGGGTGTGGTGGCCCATACCTGTAATCTTAGCATTCTCGAAGGCTGAGATGAGTGGATTGCTTGAGCTCATGAGTTTGAGACCAGCCTGAGCAAGAGTGAGACCCTGACTCTCCTAAAATGGAAAAACTAGACAGGTATTGTGGCAGGACCTGTAGTTCTAGTTACTTGGAAGGCTAAGACAAGAGGATCACTTGAACCCAAGAGTTTGAGATTGTTGTGAGGTATGATGCCATGGCAGTCTACCCAAGGCAAAAGAGTATGACTCTGTCTCAAAAAAAAAATGTTAATCTTTACTGGTAAGCTGTCATCTTACTACAAACACAGCCTAATGCAGTGACAAAGTAAAAGACAAAGTTGCCATGTAATAGATCAGAAGATTAAAATAATACTCCTCTGTACACACACCTAGATCCAGTCAAGGACTTGACCATTGTCAACTTTTCAGGCACCTTTCTTTGTGGTCTTAAATAGTTTGTTATTTAATGGCCTATACAAACAATAATGATTTCTACATACAATCTGTGGAAAACAAAAAGTTTTCTGGCTGATCTATTCTAGATAATGGTATGACTGGCCTTACTGAAAAATAAGAAGTATTTTGCAGAACTATTGAACTAGTCTAAGAACAGATAGTATTGTACCGACTCTCATAATCCAGTAATCAACTAGAACTTTGGTCTTTTCCTGCCATGGAAGTGTAGAAGAGGTGAAGTTCTCAGACCAGAATGGACCCCACAAAATGTATTTTCATTACATGTGTGTTATTATAACAGAATTTGCTTGAAATTACATTTTTCATCTGCAGAAACGAAGGGAAACAGCAAGAATCAGCTAAGTACATGTGGGGAAAAGGAAAAACACAGAACCTCAAAGTTTTAGAATTTCATATGATCAAAGAGTGTTCAGTTTAGCCTCTTACCTTTTTCTCTCCAAGATTTATGCTGCTTCTGTCCACTTTTTGTTTCACAAGATGAGTTGAAAATTTAATGGGTTTTATTTATGCTGTCAGAGTTTTGAAATAGAAGGGAAAATTAAAAGGGAGGAAGCACTTGATTATAGGATAAAAGTTCTTTAAAAAAACTGTGGGATTCTTAGAGGAAGAAATTAAAAAGCTTAAAAGACTCACATTTTAAAGGTATTTTACAGTTTACAAAGCACTTTCATATAAAATTATTTTGTTTAAACACACGATGGGGAAAGTCCATGGTTACAGCATGAGTTACTGGCAGATCTATATCCACAAACCATGCATCTTGTTCCCTGGGCTAAGATTCTTTGTATTACATTTCTCTCTCTCTTCCTTTTCCATTTCTCCTTTTCCCATGAATAATTCTGGGAGAATAATTCTGATATTTATTCCATGAATAAATGAATAATACCATGAATAATTATGATATTTACTATATGGATGCTTAACAACACAAAAAGACTAAAAGCTTTCTTTCTTTTTTTTTTTGAGACAGAGCCTCAAGCTGTCACCCTGGATAGAGTGCCGTGGCATCACAGCTCACAGCAACCTCCAATTCCTGGGCTCAAGGGAGTCTCTTGCCCCTGCCTCCCAAGTAGCTGGGACTATAGGTGCCCGCCACAATGCCCAGCCATTTTTTGGTAGCAGCTGTCATTGTTGTTCGGCAGGCCCGGGCTGGATTCGAACCCGCCAGCTCAGGTGTAAGTGGCTAGTGTCTTAGCCCACTGAGCCACAAGCGCTGAGCCCTTTCTTTTCTTTTTTTTAGACTAAATGCTTTCCGAGGGCAAATTTAGTGTCCTATTTTTCTTTGCATCTCTCATATTGAACAAATTCAAAGCAGGTGTTTGGTTAATGTTTGTCAAATGGATGAATGAATGAAATAAAAACCAAAAGGCAAACTAAAACAGAGAAACATCTTTTTTTTTTTTTTTTTTGCAGTTTTTGGCAGGGGCTGGATTTGAACCTGCCACCTCCAGCATATGGAGCTGGTGCCCTACTCCTTTGAGCCACAGGCACCACCAACAGAGAAACATCTTTTCTGATATTAAACAAGTAGATTAAAATAGCAGATCACAGCTCAGCACCTGTGGCTCAACGGGCTAAGGCACCAGCCACGTACACCTGAGCTGGCGAGTTCGAATTCAGCCTGGGCCCACCAAACAACAATGACAGCTGCAACCAAAAAATGGCCAGGCGTTGTGGTGGGCACCTGTAGTCCCAGCTACTTGGGAAGCGGAGACAGGACACTCGCTTGAGCCCAGGAGTTGGAGGTTGCTGTGAGCTCTGATGCCGCAGCACTCTATCCAGGGTGACAGCTTGAGGCTCTGTCTCAAAAAAATAATAATAATAAAATAAACAAATAAATAAAATAGCAGATCACTGGGGGAAAGAATCCCTATTCAGTAAATGGTGCTGGGAGAACTGGATAACCACTTGGAAAAGATTGAAACTGGACCCACACCTTTCTCCACTCACTAAAATCGGTTCAAGATGGATAAAAGATCTAAATCTAAGTCATGAAACCATAAAAATCCTTGAAGAAAGTGGGGGAAAAACACTTGAAGGTATAGGCCTGGGGAAAGACGTTTTGAAGAAGACCTCAGTGGCAATTGCAACAGCAGCAAAAATAAACAAATAGGACTTAAGGAAACTAAATAGCTTCTGTACAGCTAAGGAGACAACAACCAAAGCAAATAGACAGTCATCAGAAAGGGAAAAGATATTTGCATATTATGAATCGCACAAAAGATTGATAACCAGGATCTATAGAGGACTCAAATTAAGCAACATAAAAAGAGCCAACAATACCTTATATCAATGGGCAAGAGAGATGACTAGAACCTTCTCTAAAGAAGAAAGATGAATAGCTAACAAACGTATGAAAAAATGTTCATCCTCCCTAATTTGCTTTGCTCATCACAAAGTCTCAAATCTGCTCAAGCAGATCAGTCTCAAGCTGTTGCCCTGGGTAGAGTGCCGTGGCGTCACAGCTCATAGCAACCTCAAACTCTTGGGCTTAAGCGATCCTCTTGTCTCAGCCTCCCAAGTAGCTGGGACTACAGGTGCCTGCCACAAGGCCCAGCTATTTTTTGGCTATAGTTGTCATTGTTGTTTGGTGGGCCCGGACTGGATTTGAACCTGCCAGCTCTGGTGTATGTGGCTGGCACCCTAGCCACTTGAGCTATAGGCCCCGAGCCTGTACTTAATTTTGATATGAGAATAATTGATAACCTATTGATGATGGGGGAGTGGGGGAATAGGGAGGGAAGGAGATAGGGGGGTGGGGGTTCATGGTGTTTGGCACACCTCTTGGGGGGAACACATTTATAAGAGGGACTTTGCTTGACAAATGAAATTAGTCTAACCCGGATCTTTGTACCCTCAATGGATCCCCAACGACAACAACAAAAATAGCACATCAATACTATAGTTTTATTGCTGAATGTTGAATACTGTAGTGGATACTATCCATTCTGTCATCTGTCTATATCTATTTGTTACCTGTCTTGTTAGTTTTACTCCAAATAATCCTTTTTTTTTTTTTATTAAATCATAGCTGCATACATTAGTGCGATCAAGGGGTACAATGTGCTGGTTTCATATACAATCTGAAATGTTTTCATCAAACTGTTTAACATAGCCTTCATGGCATTTTCTTAGTTATTGTATGAAGACATTTGTATTCTGTGTTTAGTAAGTTTCACCTGTACCCTTCTAAGATGCACCATAAGTGTGGCCCCACCAATTACCGTCCCGCCACCCTAACCTCCCCCCTCCCCTTCCTTCCCATATTCTTGTGCTATAGTTGGGTTATAGCCTTCATATGAAACCTTAAAATTAGCTTCTTAGTAGGGCTGAGTACGTTGGATACTTTTTCTTTCATTCTTGAGATACTTTGCTAAGAAGAATATGTTCCAGTTCCATCCATGTAAACATGAAAGAGTTTTTTTTTTTTTTTTGAGGCAGCGTCTCACTCACTCTGGTGCCCAGGCTAACATGCTCATGTGTCATTGTAGCTTATAGTAACCTCAAAATCTTGGGCCCAAGTAATTCTCTTGCCTCAGCTTCCCAAGTAGTTGGGTCTACAGGTTCTACCACAACACCTGGGTAATTTTTCTATTTTTAGCAGAGATGGGGTCTTGCTCTCGTTCAAGCTGGTCTTCAGTTCCTGAACTCAAGTGATCCAGTGGCCTTGGCTTCCCAGAACGCTAGGATTACAGGCGTGAGCCACTATGCCCGTTCTCAAATAGTATATTTTATCATTCATTGTTATTTCTCAGGTCACCTAGTCATAATTATAATATAGAAAGACATTTTACTGACCACATAAAAGTTAGAATTTATTTTTGATAGCATAAGGTTTTTTGGAATACAACAAATAAAAATGGCCAGAATTAGCTGTTATGTCTGGAAGAGAACAAGACTGTGACCACTAACTCATATTATATTTACATTAGTTTTTCTTATTTATGGCTGTTATATTTCCTTCACAAATTCCACAAGCTGATGACAGTATCAGTTTATCCTTTTTATGTTATTTCATCAGCCTGGCTTATCCATGACTAGATTTCAACTGACTATACATCCATAAAACAAGTTTTCATACGTACAAAATGTGCCCAAAAAACATATACACATTTTAAACAAGGAAAACACTAGATTAAAATTGTAATACTCAAGTCACATTTGGCATCTGCAATTATAAAAAATACAAGATACAATATACAAGATAACAAATGTTATGTGTACATATTGAGCATTTTTTACAATTTTAATACAGTTTTTTCTTTTCTTTTCTTTTTTTTTTTTTTTTGGCCAGCGCCGGGTTTGAACCTGCCAGGGCTGGTGTATCCCAAGTTTTTTCTTTTCTTAAAATGCATATAATTTTTTTGGTACCCTCTGTGTATATATATTTTTCACTTGCCTCTCTAGGTAGAGATTCTAGCTGTGTTGAGCTTTATCTTATTTCTGCAGAGTCCCTATAAGTAAACATTCTTATATGGGATCTGAATGAAAATTTGGAGGAAGAACTTATTTAATGTTCTATTAAGACTGATAATTACCGGATTCGTGTAATAGGAAGACACAGAGGAAAAAGAATCTTAAAGAATATTCAAATGTTTCAAAGCCAAACTCTGAACACATATAAAGATGACATACCCAGGATCAGATTTAGATTTTTTTAGATCCATACCAAAGAAGAATAAACTGAAAAATAGCCCAAGCTGTAACTTTACCAATTTAGTTACTGCTGTCAAGAAACATTACACAATGCCATCTAGTGACGAGTGACCAATGCTGATTAATCACATAGAAATGAGTGGATGAGGAGGGGGAAAATTCCCAGGAGTTTATATGTAAGAGGGAAAATCCTCCTGAATTAAAATCGACAGAAATTAATTTCTCCAGGCACACTTAGGGTATGAGAATTTATCTCCGATCTGCAGCTTGGGGATTTTTATTTTGAAATACTACATTGCCACCTACCTCCAAGTCTGCAGCTGCGCCTTCTTCTGCGGCTGCCCTTCACTATCCCGGCCACAGTTGAACTCAGGGCTGTGAGTGTGCTCCAAGCCACGGCCCCCCCTCTGATGACAGGTGGTGGAGGTGGAGCATTTTAGAAACTAGTCTCAACAAATGAAAAACAAAAGGACTTCAAAAAAGGGAACCAAGATGATTCTTGAAACAATCTGTGCCAAATTAAAAATAATAACAACAATAAATAAGCTTGGAAGTTCAAAGAGTAAAACTAAAATAGGGAACAGAGGAAATCATCTTTGTGTTTCTCAGCCAATGCCTTTGCAGACCTGAGGCTGTCTTGTGCCTTGTACCAAATCCTCCTAGAAAATGCCAGAGACTTCTTTGTAAATGGCTGTAGCTCTATGCCCTAAGGGAAATAATTTTCTTCAACATTTCTCATCTTTTGTAAACAGATGGCACACTTTTTTTTATTTTTCAAGAGAAAGACCAACAATCTGTCGACTGTGGAATTCTTATAGTCCACTAGTTTCTTTTGGTTAATTTTTCACAATTAGATTAACCAGTGTTGCTGCCATAAATACATTTAAGAAAATGAGACACTTTGCTGCCTTCACATGTATCTGTTTAGAACCCGGTAGGAATATTTCAGTTGCCTTAGAAAAGTATCAAGTTATCCAACTTTGTGAGTGAGAAGAAAACCTTATCAAAGTCTCCAGCTTTAAGTACTTTTTAGTTGTTTTCTTTTTATGGTCGCCTACATGCTGCGATTGAAGCACAATGTGTGGAAATTGCATAACCATTATTTTCACAAATCAAAGGTATTGGGAAATGGGAAGACCATGTGGAGCTGTTGTATGAAATGTTGATTAAAAAGATTCTACTCTGCCTTTAAGTCTTCCCTTCTTTTAAGGACCAGTTGTTTCTTCAGTCTTAAGCATCACTACAATTTGTTTTTAAACTAAAATCAGAATTAGGCACTGGTCAAATAATCTTTTTGAATAGTATTTTCTCTTTTTCCTATATTTTTGCTTAGTTCAACATTCTTATTTATAATATTTAGAGCTGATCTGGGCAAAGGAGCCCTTTATTCAATTGTCAGACCCTTTATTCACGTATTAGAACTCTCATGAAAACGTAGAACAGATGGGTCTAGTTGGGAACCCTCAGGAGGTGCAATTTCTACACCTCAGGGGAAAGTTTGGATGCCCTTAGCCTAATTCATTTCCAGGTTTATGGGAAATAGAGGCAGTCCTTTCACGACCTTTATTCACATTTAAAATAGTACCCAGTCAGATGACTGTTTAGGTCAAAGAAAGCTTGAATGCATCTTAACGGAGTGAAGAAAAACACATCATTCCTGGCTTTCTGGATTCCTTTTTTGCTCCAGCAGTTTTGCTCATATTACTCTAATAACCACACAACACCGTCTCCTTAGAGCCACAGCTACTGCTGACAACCGAAAGCCTCCTCCCTTTCCAATGAACACATCTGGAGTCAGTTGGGGATGGGATGTAAATCAGGAGGTGAAAATGGGTAATTAACTTAAGAATCAAATGAAGTTTTTGTTTAGAGAAATTCTGCTGGGGTATTCTGTTGGTCCCTTCAGTTTAGAATCATTGAAGAAGGAATAGTCTGAAAAAAAGCCATGAAATTTAGGCATGCTTTGACACTTACCAGCATGTGGAATCTGCAATGTGATGAGAATAAATACCCTTTTAGATTTCTAGATTTATGATCAAAGTTTGTTTTCTTCTGTACAATTTCTCCTCAAAAAAGTGTTTCAGTGTTCTATAAGGTAAATTTCAGAAAATTTAAGGCTAAAGTAGCAAATATAGTAAGGGTTCATGATCAGTTATACTGCTTTATTTTGAATCATGGAAGCAATTCTTCTTTTATCTTTAAATCTGCTGCCATTTTTTCCCTATCATTTTCACCCTGGTTTTTTCTGGTTAGAGATGTATATATAATTGCCTTTCTGCCCACATTGCCTTCTAAAAGAATCTGCTTCTCTGCTGAACAGATGGGTCTAGTCGTACATGTTTATGTCAGATGACCCTGCTCCTCTGACTGTTACGATTGGATTGTTGTGGGACACCTACCCAGAGAGCTCTCTGTGGGTTAAGCCAAACCAATTAGACGTATTGTTTTGAAAACTTTTCCCTAAGACATAAAAGTCATTGATGGGTAAATAGGAATTGGAGTTGTAGAGTCATAGATATTGGGTGTGAGAGTTGTTGTATGGTATGGCTCAGCTATGTGTAAATCAAATTATGAAGGAACCTAAAATAAAGCCTTACAAATGGAGCCAGCCTAAGAAGCAGTCCTAGAAAGCAAAGTGCAGTGGCTCGTGCCTGTAATTCTAGCACTTGGGAGGCTGAGGTGGGTGGATTGCCTGAGCTCATAAGTTTAAGACCAACCTGAGCAGGAGTGAGATCCCATTTCTGAAAAATAGCCGGGTGCTGTGGCAGGTGGCTGTAGTGCCAGCTACTTGGGAGGCTGAGGCTAGAGGATCGCTTGAGCTCAAGAATTTGAGGTTGCTGTGATTTAAGATGCCATGGCACTTTACTAAGGGTGACCAAGTGAGACTCTGCCCCCCCAAAAGAAAGAAATGGCTCTAGAATGCAGAGAGAAGCGGTGACAAGAGTCCTAGTGGACTTTGTGAAATTCCATCTCACCTTTCTATTTTCTAAATAAACATTATGTTTTGTAGCATGGGTTGGGTTGGGTTGCCACCTCCAGAGATAACCTCTGACTGTTTTACACTAATCAGCAGTATCTTATCACCCTGTCCATGTGACTGGTTCAGAGTAGGTATGTGAACTGATCACAAACAATGAAGTTAAGGAGGAAGTTGCAGGAGGTTTAAAATAAGAAAATACCTCTTTTATTTACAGAAGTTGCTTCAAAGGTACTCTCTGCTTTTGAAGATATGAACTAGGAAGAATATATGCCTGGTTGCTTCTGACTACCCTGGGAAGGCAGCCTGGGATAGGAAGTGCAGCACAGGAGAGAGAGTGCAGCAATGGAAAGAAAGTGGGTCTTTGTTGACATTATGGAGATACTGGTTTTCTTAAAGCCTTCCCAATTTTTTTATTCTTAATCATGTGGGCCAATAAATACCCTTAATTGTTTTTTTCTTTTTCGAGAGTCAGGATCTCATAGCTTTGCTTTGTCATCCAGGCTGGAATGCAGTGATATGATCATAGCTCACTATAAACTGGAAATTCTGTGCTCAAGCAATCCTCTCACCTCAGTCTCACCAAACCTTAGGACCACAGGCACTGTAGGTATGCACCACCATGCCTGGCTAATTTTTAAGGTTTTTTTTTTTTTTTTGAGACAGGGTCTCAAGTTGTCGCTTGAGTGCCATGGTGTTATCATAGCTCACAGCAACCTCCAACTCTTGGCTCAAGTGATCCTCTTGCCTTGGTTTTTCTACTTTTAGTAGAGATGGGATCTTATTCCTTGCTTAGAGCTGATCTTGAACTCATGAGCTCAAATAATTGGCTCACCTCAACCTCCCACAGTGCTGGGATTACAGGCATGAGCCACTGCACCAGGCCTAATTTTTAAGTTTTTTGTAGGAATGGGGTCTCAAAATATATTGTTCAGGTTGGTCTCTTAACTCCTTGCCTCAAGTGATCCTCTCACCTCAGCCTCTCAAAGTGTTGAGATCATAGGCTTGAGCCACTGCTCTTGGCCCCCTTAATTGTTTATAAACTGTTGATCTGTATTTCTTTTATTTGTAATTAAGTTCTTCTTCTTTTTTTTTTTTTTCTGAGACAGAGTCTTGTTATCTCGCCCTTGGTTGAGTGCCATGGTGTCACAGCTCACAGCAACCTCAAACTCTTGGGCTTAAGTGATTCTCTTGCCTCAGCTTCCCAAGTAGCTGGGAATACAGGTGCCCACCACAACGCCCGGCTATTTTTTTGTTGTAATGGTCATTGTTGTTTAGCAGGCCCAGGCTGGGTTCAAACCTGCTGGCTCTGGTGTATGTGGCCAGTACCCTAACCACTGAGCTATGGGCGCTGAGCCTGAATTCTTTTTTTTTTTTGAGACAGAGCCTCAAGCTTTCGCCCTGGGTAGAGTGCCATTGCATCACAGCTCGCAGCAACCTCCAACTCCTGGGCTCAAGCGATTCCCCTGCCTCTGCCTCCCAAGTGGCTGGGACTACAAGCACCCACCACAATGCCCAGCTATTTTTTGGTTGCAGCTATCATTGTTGTTTGGCAGGCCAGGGCTGGATTCAAACCCGCCAGCTCAGGTGTTCGTGGCTGGCACCTTAGCCGCTTGAGCCACAGGCGCCGAGCCTGAGCCTGAATTTTTAAATTTGAGTAAGTCTGATGATTTTCTAGATCTTAGGAGATCAAACAATGCCTTGAATTTCACTGATCCCTAAGTAGAGCAGTACTTGGCACTATCTTGTCCATTGTGTTTTGTCTGATTCTGTCCCACCTAGCGGAGAGCCTGGCACATATTAGTTGCTTCATCAATATTTATTAAATTATAAATCCCCTCTTCTCTTACTTTCTGAGTAATATTATCAGCATACAATCTTTGACAATAGTGGACTTCAGGGAGGCATCTTCAGGTTATGCGAAGTGGCCTTGGAGATTAAAGACGATGAAACAAAAATGAATGAGGAAGAAGTCAGTAAACTTCACCAAGGCTGGGAAAAATAAAATGATAGTGTTATGCAAACAGATAGCATAATACCTACTTCTTTATTGTGGTTTATTTTTATTTATTTATTTTTTTGAGACAGAGTCTTACTCTGTCACCCTGGGTAAGAGTTCTGTGGCATCATAGCTCACAACAACCTCAAACTCTTGGGTTCAAGCAATCCTCTTGTCTCAGTCTCTGGAGTAACTGAGACTATAGGTGCCAGCCACTATGCCCAGTTATTTTTTCTATTTTTTTTTTTTGAGACAGAGCCTCAAGCTGTCACCCTGGATAGAGTACTGTGGCATCACAGCTCACAGCAACCTCCAATTCCTGGCTCAAGCGAGTGTCCTGCCTCTGCCTCCCAAGTAGCTGGGACTACAGGCGCCTGCCACAACGCCCAGCCATTGTTTGGTTGCAGCTGTCATTGTTGTTTGGTGGGCCCGGGCTGGATTCGAACCCACCAGCTCAGGTGTACGTGGCTGGTGCCTTAGCCCGTTGAGCCATAGGCGCTGAGCCTATTTTTTCTATTTTTAGTACAGACAAGGTCTTGCTCTTGCTCAGGCTGCTGTAGTACTCCTGAGCTTAAGCCATCTGCCTCCAAGAGTGCTAGGATTATGGTGTGAGCCACTTCGCTCGAGTAGGACTTCTTGATTAAAAAGGAGAGTGTCATTAATAATTATTTAGATCAACAGGTAAAAGTTGGAAAGGCTTTGGGCAAAGAATTCAAGTAGCTCCCTATTTGTAGGTATCCCAGAGTGCTATGATTATAGGCATGAACCACTGCACCTGGACTTATTATGTATTTTCTATAGATATCTTTATTCCTATCTTGATAAGACCTTATCTCTTTTTGAAATGCAAATAGATAGAAAAAAAGATTCGTTTCCCATAGTCAAAATTAAAAAGAATATCTGGCACTTTGATATATTACCTCACTTAATCCTGGCAATCCTGGCTGGAGGGTATTATTAATTCTATCATATAGATGGGGACATTGAGGAAGAGAGATTAATTTGTCCATGTTAGTAAGTGACAGAACTGAGATTGGAATTAAAAGGCATACTATTACTTTATGATAATTAACAAAAGTGATTAATTTGTGATTTCTTTGGCCTTGCCAGGTCTAAAGCTCTTGCTGAAAGGATGTCATAGCATGCACAGAATGGCTTTCGAAAAATCAGAAGAAGCTAGTAATGGTAATCCACTTCAGGGATGCTAACTGTGTGACTGGGAACGGGAGAATTTATTTTTCAGTGTCCAGTGTTTTGTACCTTTTGAAGTTTGAACCATAAGATTATATTACTTTATTGAAAAAAGTAAAATATTTAGAAAAAAAATTATATCATGGAAATTTTTACATGATAAAATTATAGGCCTATAATAGATGATTTAGAATTTCCTTTCAGCTCCAAAATTATTTTATTGTGTGATTCCATAAAAAGGCCTCCCAGTTTTAGAGACTACAAAGGTTTCTGTGCTGAATATTCTCCCAAACCACTGAAACTATTAAGAGGATCTTTAAAAAGGTCACCTATATTTTTTGGCAGTATCAATGACTTAAAAAAGATAAATTAAATTAAATTTTGGAAGTTAAACTTCAGATTCAAATTAGGCCAAATGTCCTCAGGGTCCAATAAAACGTGAAGGGATCTGCCAGTATTTTCACTTGAAAGGACAACTTTGTTGTGATTAACACTGAACTACCCAAGGAGTGGAGAGAGCAGCAGTTCAGAGTCCAACAATTAATCTCTCACGATATCTCCCATGGGTGTGGACAAACTGAAGGGAAGCATGCTTTACACATTTTAGTTTCGCAGGAACACAGCAGGCGTCTTGTAAAAGCACCAGGATAGACCCCAAAACCAAAACAAAGGAGGATTAAAAAAAATCATGTATATAGGCACTGGCAATTTGCCTTCATTCTCTAATGACAAACCCTACAGGAGACAGGAACCCCTTGGAGTCTGACCTTGCCTCTTCCTACCGAGGACAGCTTGGGATGTGCATGTGCGTGTTTAAAGTAACTGCTCTGCATTTATGAAATCTTTCAAGTATCAGACATGCCAATTGTATATTATCACAAGCTTTTTGGTCTAACATGCACATTTTTTCTGTACATCTTTTTGAGTATTCATGTTTTTGATAGCCTGAAACAACAAAAATAACGAAAAACCCTTCAATGCACTGGAATTAACATGACTATGAGCTCTGAAGCTAAACTCCGCTGTTTTTAGCATTGAAGATCGTCACATCTAATTTTGCTGCTATAGAAAGCAAATCAGTTCTGCTAACTGAAGCCCACAGTATTTTGCACATTATTTTTCTGAATTCCTTCTGTCTATTTTAGTGTTTGAAATGCTAAAACATTCTGCCCCAATGTTCTTTCTGGAAAAGTCTGTGTGTTGTCTTTTGATCTTTGCTACTGGTTCACAAGTCACTCTTGGCTAAAGTTATAAAGCAAGACAGGTGATTTTATGTAAGGACTTTAGTGTTATTTTTTTCTGTTCACTATATTGCATTTCCTTCTCTGAGGCCACAGGATTCTGCTACAAATTGTAAAAAGAGGAGGCAATGACAGCCTTTACTAAGACCTCAGAACTATAGGAGAGGATCCCTGAGTGGGATTCTTGTATGAAAGGCATTTCTGTCCTTTTGTGTATCCTCAGAATCTTAACTTTCATGAAAGAAGAATAGAAAAGCAACAATGGTAAAATCCATTGTATCCTTGTAGCTGTCAATTTAATAAGCCTGATGGAAATGCCAGAGTCATGCCTCTGTCTCTCTTTGCCTGCACAGGGCTTTTGTAGATAACCCTCTCTATGTCAGGCCAGGAATCCCACGTCAACAGCCTTAGACTTCACAGTGGTGGTAATGAACGGAACACGCCACTTTGTGTTATTGTCAGATGTGGTTTTGCCAATGCTGCCATTATGCCTCATGTAGCAATGAAAATGGTATACAACAGATATCCCCCACATCTTTAGTCTTTTCTGCCAAATCTAGCATAACTTTCAGTTCATTCGCCTTTAGTCCAATTTGATCAAAGCTTGAGAGTATCTCATGAAGTTTCATAAATTTAGTTGCAAGATTAATGTAAACTTTAGTTTACAGTGTGATTTCTTTCCTACCTGTGGAAAGAAATTCTGACTTCGATTCCCCTTGTAATTATTTAACAGAAGAAGGTAAAAGTCCCTTGAAAAAAGTAGTTCAGCCTTCCCTGTCTCATCTGGAGACCTCTGCCCCATTTTGCTTGTTACAGTTTTATGAAAGCATTGAGACTTTTCTTAATGAAAGGCTCTGTCATGAACTTTGCTGAATTCACATCAAAAGGCCAGAATATATACAATTGATTAATTCATGAAGACCCTTAAGGGAAATCCTTAACAGTCTGTAGTTCAAGTGCTATGTTATTTTGAAATACAGATGAAGATGCTTTCCTTAAAGAGATGTTTTATGATGAAAAAAATAATGCATATAATGTATTCTGAGTGACTAGAGCAAAAGTCCAATATAAGGGAGCTATTGTTATTTATTATTACCATCCAGATGCTGTGACTGTGTATTTCCCAAGGACAGAATAAAATATAGGACAGATGCAAAATTTCCAGACTATCGGTAGGCTCTAGGGAAACTGGCATATGGTGGGTGACCTCTGATAAATACGCTAAATACATATTTATATGTGATAAACTTATTAGTGAAATTAGAAAGATAGCTTTGAGAGCTATCACCAGAATACAGGGAGTCCCTGGTGCATTGATAAGAGGAGGGGACTTCGACGGTGTGTAGATGGGTTCTTGCCAGTATGTGGAATAGGCCTCTTCCCTTACTGTAGCTGGAAGTGATAATTAAGGGAAAAACATGCTATCAAGGCTCTTTTATACACTGTTAGTGGGAATGAAACTTGGCAACCCTTTAGGAAGGCAATTTAGGAATATTTATCAAAATTGCAAATTCATACATCCTTTAACCCAGCAATTCTGTGACCAATACTTTACTCTATGATAAAATAAAATTAAAAATTAGAAACCATCTAAATGTTTGTTAGTAAGAGAATGATCACATAACTTCCACACACACTCAATTTTATATTCTGCAATAACAAAAGAATAAGGAAAATTTGTATCTTTGGAGATGGAAAGATTTCCAAGATTAGTTTTTCAACAGGATGTAAAGTAATATGCATGGTATGATTGCACTTGTGCAAATAAGACAAAGGAAAAGTGTATAACTGGGATACATATATAAAATATTTTTATATGTGTATATATACCAAGTCACTATTAACTGTTATTAATTTGGGGGAGAGAAAGTTAGAATGATGAAAAATAAAAAGGAAAATACTGGACGGCACCTGTGGCTCAAAGGAGTAGGGCACTGGCCCCATATGCTGGAGGTGGTGGGTTCAAACCCAGCCTCTGCCAAAAACTGCAAAAAAAAAAAAGGAAAATACTTTTCCTTTCATTTTACACTTTTAAAAACTATATATACATATTAACTTTAAAAATAATTCTTTTTAAAAAAGAAAGAATCCTCTTTCTTCTCCTCCAGCTTAGAAGGCACCTGAATAGACTGTTGCTATTGGGCAGCTCACAGTGTGGCCATTATTTGCTCCACCGAAGCACCTTTGGACACCTTTGGGGTCCGAAGAATCAAGTCATTCTAGAGTGATTATGATCAGAACCACATGGTCTACATCTAAAATGTCTGTGAGGTCAAACCTCTCTTAGTCTTTAAGTTGGGGTGAGGGTGGAGGGATAAAATGATATTTATTTTCCAATCTTATCACCTGAAATTTTGTTAAAAAAAAAAAATCTATTTGGCTGGGCACAGTGGCTCATGCCTGTAATCTTGGCATTCTGGGACGCCAAGGTAGGAGGATCATTTGAGGTCAGAGGCTTGAGACTAGCCTGAACAAACTGAGACCCTAGTATCTACTAAAAATAGAAAAATTTAGCCAGGCATTGTGGTAGGAGCCTGTTGTTCCACCTACTCAGGAGGATCATCTAACCCCAAGAGTTTGAGGTTGCTGTGAGGTAGGCTGCCACCATGGTACTCTAGCTTGAGCAACAGAGTGAAACTCTGTCTCAAAAAAAAAAAAATTATTTTGGCTCAAGTTCACCTAAAATATACCTGTGACTATGTAATTTATTGTCACAAATCTTTATTTGTAATTGTTATAGACTTGTTAAGGACTGTAAATGTCTCTGTCATAAAATACCTGTTTTTCTATAATTAACGATTTTAGCTTAAGCATGTAATACTTTTCCAAGTAAAATATAAAAACCTAACATATTCTTTCCTGTGATATAGCCTTTCTTATCTGAAAGTCAGGATATAATATATTTTTGTGAAAAAGCACTATAAAAATGTTGTCAAAATTCATAATTGGGGAGGAATCTTACACTTCAATTTGTTATAATAAATTTGTTACAATAAAGGCATCATGCAAAAATAACTTCAAGTATCTCATTTTAAAGGAATTTAAAACTAGTTGCTAAGAAGAATCACGGGATAGTCATGTTGGACACACACTATGCAAGTATGTAGTTATGAGTCATAGTTAGAAAATAAGTCATTTACAAGCATAGTTAGTTGATCTTTATCATTAACTGAATCTTCATTTTGGGTTCTTACACAACATCCAAGGGTTAGGGAGCAGAAATAATCCTCAAACTATTTCCCACTTGAAGTATGCTTACATTGAAACAACACACTCCCTCCCCCTCCTTAACGCAAAGGTGAAACAGGGAAAGATTTACAGTTAAGAAAGTTTACAAAGCAAGATACATTTGCCAGAGAGAGCTAACAGGCCTCCATTACCCGGGCAAGTTGGCAAAGAGGACTGAAACAACACCCTTGAATAATTAAAGGCTGAACCCAGTATTCGTGTGTGTCATTGAAAACCTCCTGGGGAAGTTTCGAGATAGGTGTGCAGAACCCCTGTGATGTAATTGAAGGGACAAAATCTTGCTCATCTGCTCCTGGACCCACTTTGGCTGACCTTGAGACCACCTGGGGTGACTGATGCATGAAATCATTTTCTTGCTTTTGTATATAAGGCTGTGCAACACTTGCCACCAAAAATCAGAACTGCTTTTTTAAAAAAATGCTTTTTAAAGGTTATAATGAGCTTGCTTTTCTTCACGTTACTGACAGAGGAGAGCAAAGTATTATAACTGTGTGAAGCCAAAGGACAAGAGTTCTCCACGTGTGGTCTCTGGATCAGCAGAATTAGAAAGCATGTTAGAACTAATTCTTGGACCTTACTGGTCTAGACCTACTGAGTCAGAAATGGGGTGTGGGGCTCAGCAATCTGTAATTTAACAATTCTTAAAGTTTGAAAACCCCTGCTGCATAGGACTACTTTCAGTGTGGGATTAAATACCACAAAATATCTTGTCCTGCTTTTGTGATAATACCTCTGACACACTAGTGAAAGAATATCTAGTGACTTTACATACTTCTGAGTGATTACATTGAAAAGTCAGATACTCACATTGCTTGCATCACAATCAAACAAAGAATGTAAAATGCAGATTTCTGGACCTTTGTATAGGCAGGGCCTGAAAATCGGCATTTTAAACATATATCTTAACAAATTTTCACCAATGCTAATGCTCTCAATCCAGTGCTATAGCTATAGTATTTCTTTTCTTTTCTTGATTTTTTTTTTTTGCACTTTTTGGCTGGGGCCGGGCTTGAACCCACCACCTCTGGTATATGGGGCCGGCACCCCACTCCTTGAGCCACAGGCACCACTCACTATAGTATTTCTTTTCTTTTTCGTTCTTTTTTTTTTTTTTTTTTTTGCCGTTTTTGGCCAGGGCTGGGTTTGAACCCACCACCTCTGGCATATGGGGCCAGCGCCCTACTCCTTTGAGCCACAGGTGCCTCCCTACTATAGTATTTCTTGAGACAGATTCTTATTTAGTTCATATCCTAACCTTACATTTTTGTTTGGACATTTTCTTATTGCCCTTGCTATTTCTCTACTATTGTCACTAGTTCTATTGTTGGAAAAGGGCAGGCGATGTTGAAAGATAGTGGTGGAATTGGGGAAGGTAATACAAATAAAACATTTTTTGTTAATTTGTATTTTCTACTTGACATGCTTTCCCTGATCAACTTGCATGGACAACAGGAAGTTGACTACATTAGAAGAAAATGCCAAATCTTCATGTTACATCTTCATGTTAAGAAAAATTCTGTGCTGAACATACACAAGGAGGTGAAAAGAACAGCAGGCTGTGCGGTGGCCTCCCCTCCTGCCATCTCCTGCTTCCCCTGCCCTGCTGTGCTCAGGAGAGCTTCTCACTGCCTAGAGCAGCAATGCAGTGGACTCTTCATTTGTCTTTATGTTTTGAAACATAAAGAGTCAGCATTCAAAATAACATTTCATCTTGAGATTCTTAGATTCCTTGCTATTTTTTTTTTTTGTTTGTTTGTTTGTTTTGAGACAGAGTCTCATTTGGTCACCCTTGGTGGAGTGCTGTGGCGTCTTAGCTCAGAATAACCTCAAACTCTTGGGTTCAAATCATCCTCTTGCCTCACCCTCCCAAGTGCTGGGATTATAGGTGTGACTGATGCATGAAATCTTTGAATCTCTTGTCTTTGAATTACCTACTATGATCCTGGCCCATTCCTTGCTATTTTTATTTTTTTATTTTTTGCTAGGAAATTTCTAGGTTATCTTGCAACTTTCTTCCCTTTGTTCACTGCTTGTGTGCTGCTTTTCGGAGGGCTTCTTTTTTTGGCAATCTTCTTTCACCAGTCTCTCCCAGTCTCTTTTCTCCCCTGGCTTCTTCTCTCTATGTTAATTTTTTTTTTGAGACAGTCTCACTCATTCACCCTGGGTAGAGTGCTGTGGCGTCATAGCTCACTGCAACCTCAAACTCTTGGGCTCAAGCAATCCTCTGGTCTCAGCCTCCCTAGTAGCTGGGACTATAGGCGCCCACCACAATGCTTGGGTAGTGTTTCCATTTTGTAGAAACAAGGTCTCACTCTTGTTCAGGCTGGTCTCCCGAGCTCAGGCAATCCACCTTCCTCCACCTCCCAGAGTGCATGCAAGGATTACAGCCGTGAGCTGCCACGCCGGTCCTTTTCTCTCTTTTAAGATTATTAAATATTTCCTCTGGGTTAGGCACTCTTCTAAGTACAGTACAGAAAATAACACAGTTTTCACAACATTTCACATTTGAGGGAACTAAAACAAAGAAGTCAGGTTAATTTGCCCAGGGTCACATAGCTGGTTACCGTGGAGCTATGATTCGGATCCTAGCAATTTGGCTCCAGAGCCTATGCTCTTAACCCTCATCAGCACCTTCTTTTCTACTTTACAAGCTCATTTCACTGAGTTAGCTTCAATTTTCAACTATAAACTCCTTTATCTGATATTGTAATGCTGATGGTATCTATCTTCTGAGCACTGGTTTCATGGTCGTTGCTGCTCCATGGACAACTTCTCCAGTATTTCTTTTTTCTTTTTTTGACGCAGTGTCTCACTACATCACCCTGGGTAAAGTGCTGTAGTGTCACAGCTCACAGCAACCTCAAACTCTAGGTCTTAAGTGATTCTCTTACCTCAGCCTCCCAAGTAACTGGGAATACAGGCACCCGCCACAACGCCAAGCTATTTTTTTGTTGTCGCTGCAGTTATTGTTGTTTAGCAGGCCTGGGGCAGGTTCGAACCCGCCACCCTCAGTGCACGTGGCTGGTGTCGTAACCCCTGTGCTACAGGTGCCGAGCCAACTTGTCCAGTATTTCCCCACAAGGGCATTAAATTGCTAGTATCTCTACAACTGAACTCAGTATCTTTCTTGTCTCTATTCTCAGTCTCAGTTTTTATGTTGTTCCTATTTTCCTTGCCACCAGTGCAAGAAACCTGAGAGCTGTCCTGCAGTTCCACGCCCCTGATCGTGTGCATTTAATTCATGCTTGAATCCAGTTTATTCTACCTCCATAGCATTTTTACTTCATTTCTGTTCTCTTCTTCCCTTCTGCTGCCACAACCACACTTTGGGATTATAGCTAATTTATAGTAAATATTATTCTCATTCTTTTAAGTGAAGACGTAGTTTTCACTTTATGATACCGAGCCTCTTTTTGTCATAAGAAAAGGCCTATTGTGAGCCTCTTAACTTACAACGTTCTTGTCTTTGAATTACCTATTATGATGTATGAAACCATAACGAAAAGTACCTATTAAAAAACCTTATAGAGGCTCGACGCCTGTGGCTCAATGGGCTAAGGCGCCAGCCACGTACACCTGAGCTGGCGGGTTCGAATCCAGCCCAGGCCAGCCAAACAACAATGATGGCTGCAACCAAAAAATGGCCGGCGTTGTGGTGGGCGCCTGTAGTCCCAGCTACTTGGGAGGCAGAGGCAGGAGACTCACTTGAGCCCAGGAATTAGAGGTTGCTGTGAGCTGTGATGCCATGGCACTCTATCCAGGGTGACGGCTTGAGGCTCTGTCTCAAAAAAAAAAAAAAAAAAAAAAAACCTTATAGAAATTTATACATTGATTTTCTAAATGAAATTCTCTCTAGTTATCATCATATTCCATTTTGTGACTGTTTTCAATTCTAGTCTATGTTACTTTACTTACAATAAACTATTTTCAATTCCCTCAGATTTTCCAACATATATGTGTGTATGTGTTTGCACACGTATGTGGATGATTGATTGGGCTGGAATGCCTTTTCTTACCTTGCCTTCCTGACAAACGTCTACATTTTCCAAGTCTCAATTCAGGGTCATTTTATTCTGGAAATTGCTAATGCCATATAACTTTTGCCACCTTAATATGACAGTATACTTTTTAGTTTTTAACACCTGTTACCCTTGATTACTTAAATATTTTTGTCCCTTTTGTAATCTCTTTGGGATCAGAAACTGTATCATACCTTTCTATTCTCAGAGGCCTCATACAAGCTCCAGAGGTGGCTCATGATGTGACTCCACTAATAATAATAGTCATTCTCACCGAGCAAGTACCACGGGACAATCAAGAAGCCAGACGGCAAGGACATGTCAGCAAAGCCCACACAGGCCGCTTCTATAATTTTGGAGATTTTCATAACTTTGTAATAGTTTTTAATCATTTTTAAGCCATGTTTCTCTGCAATAGCAATAGAAAAACCCTTGAAAAAGCAAGATTGTGTTACATGCTGGTTCCAAGAAGGGAGGAAGTTGGGGCAAACCACATCCTGCTTTCAAAGGAACCAAGGAAGACTGTGAGTAACATGAGCTGAGCGGTTCATCAGCATTGAGCTGCTCACAAAAATGACAAGCCCTTTGTCTTCTTACACGGCCGAGGGAGGCATTCTTAGATTTACCTGTGGGAAGTTGTATGGAGGTTCCCAGTTTTGGTTTCCTAGGGCTGCCATAATAAGGTACCACAAATAGGGTGGCTAAACAACAGTAATTTTGTTTTATGGTTCTACAGGCTGGCAGTCTGAGATCAAGGTGTTTGTAGACTTGGGCCCTGGTTAAGGGTCTGAGGGAACAGCTCACTAGTGCCTTTTTCCTGGCTCCCCATGATTGCTGACACCCTTGCATTTCTTGGCTTGTAGCTGTCCTCTTCCAATGTCTGTCTTCATCGTCACGGGGTCTTGTGTCTCAGTATGTCTAAATGTCCCTCTTTTCATGGGTGTACCCCAATCCATGGCAAGCTCATCTAACTTGATTACATTGCAAAAGATCTTCTCATTCAAGGTTCTAGAGCTTTAGACTTGAGCATATCTGTTTGGGGGATACAACTATACTCCCTCAAATCCCCTTGGATTATAAACTCAGCATAGAGGGTTTTTTTTGCCTTGTGGGTGGTGGTAGTAAGGATGGTGAAGAAGTAAACACGGCCTGAGAAGCTTCGATTTGTGTCACAAATTATTTCCCCCTCCCCATTTCAAGTGGATAAAGGTAAGAAGTATTATTATTATTATTTTTTATTGTAGAGACAGAGTCTCACTTTATCACCCTCGATAGAGTGCCATGGCATCACACAGCTCACAGCAACCTCCAACTCCTGGGCTTAGGCGATTCTCTTGCCTCAGCCTCACGAGTAGCTGGGACTACAGGCGCCCACCACAACGCCCAGCTATTTTTCTGTTTTTGCAGTTCAGCTGAGGCCGGGTTTGAACCTGCCACCTTCAGCATATGGGGCCGGTGCCCTACTCGATGAGCCACAGGCACCGCCCAAGGCAAGAAGTATTATATATTATTTATTTTTATTATTTGAGGTTTTTTTTTTTTTTTTTTTTTTAGATAAAGTTTCACTCTGCTGCCCGGGCTAGAGTATCATGGCCTTATCTTAGCTCACAGTAACCTCAAACTCCTGGGTTAGAGCAATCCTCCTGCCTCAGCCTCCCCAGTACCTGGGGCTACAGATGTGTACTACCATACTCAGCTAATTTTTCTATTTTTTTTTTTTTTTTTTTTGTAGTGACAGAGTCTCACTCTATTGCCCTTGGTAGGGTGCCATGGCATCACACAGCTCACAGCAACCTCCAACTTCTGGGCTTAGGTGATTCTCTTGCCTCAGCCTCCCGAGTAGCTGGCACTATAGGTGCCTGCCACAACACCTAATTTTTCTATTTTTAGTAGAAACAGGATCTTATCTTGCTTTGCTCAGGCTGGTCTTGAACGTCTGAGCTCTAGCAATTCTCTGGTTTTGGCCTCCCAGAGTGCTAGGATTATAGGCATGAGCTAGTGATACAAGATTCCCCCACTCAGGGCTGAACAAGGACCCTCACCCTAGCCCCAAGTGGGGGAATCCTGTATCACTAGCTCATGCCTATAATTTAGGCCCAGGTGAGCTCAGAAATCAGACCCTAATCAAACAGGCTGCCTGTTCCAGGTCACACCCTCTGGGCTATAGCAGGGTCATGAACAAAGCAGCCTGAAATGCTTGGGTAGGTCCACCATGAGTAGGGAGCACACCCCCTAATCCCTTCCCAAACACAAAAACTGAAAAGACCTAATAACCTCATCCCAGGGGAGGGACTGTATTCAGTCATTTGTTAATACACTCATTGAGTTTGTAAAGGTATTTTTTCCACCTACCAAGTCCTGGCCAAAGGTAATATATCCCCCTAGACAAAGGGCCCAAGTGGGAAACTTCCGACTTGGGTCTTCCCTTTTGCCAGAAGCTCTGGTGCTTTTTACTCCTGTATTCCTTTCTGTCTAATAAAATCCTAACCTAGCACTGATCTGTAGTCCATGGGTTTATTCTTCAAATCCCTGAGACCAAGTGTTGTGGGAAGATGAGGCCCAATGAAGAGAAACAATACCCAAATACTGCGTTTAAAAGAGGAAGGGCTTTATTTCAGCCAGGGGAGCGGCGGCAGACCCAGCGTTCCAAAATGGCTGCATTCCCAGACTGTCTCAGTCTTCTCCTTTTCATCTCCAGTCAAAAGTTCTGGCCTATGGGTATCTTTCTTATTGGTCACTTTGAATCAAGCTGGAGAATCCTGCTTTTACAGAACCCCAGGCTTTTATAGAAGCAGAAGCAAGCGTTAGCTTCCAGGTACCAGGAAGTTAAGGTTTTACAAATTCCTAAGAGCTCAGTCACCATGGGAGGACCTTACGGATGTATCTTCGGGATCTCCTTGAGAAGACCTCTGTTCTCTTAGACCTTACTTTTTCCAGGTATGCTCTCTTCCAAGGACCTACTGAAGAAAGAAATTTCAGTAACACTAGGATTACTGGTTTTTGAAATCATATTTGAAGTAAACATATTTTGGGTTTAATAATTTAAAAAAATTCTAAAATCTTTATTTCCTATAAAACATTGGTCAGAAGTTTATATCCTTTTCTATTTTTATTTTTTGGCAACATTAGAATTTATTAGAATGTGTCTTCATACAGGCACTGGGGCTTGCCCATGGTGCTCTCAGTGTAGAAAGCTTAGACATTCTGCCAGTTCTTAAGCAATGACACCAAGAAATTAACAGCCAGGTGGATGTTTTAGACCCGCTAATTCTCTGTCACCTTCACATGGCCAACAGCCACATCTGAAACTTGATTGTGGACTTCACCTCATCAACTTTGGCCAAATGTTTTCATTGTGTGTCAACAGGGAAGGAAACTTGCCAGCTTTATTTAGACCAGGGCCAAGGATTCATGGGATCAGCTTGGTAAGTGATTCTGAGGCCAAAAGGTTGTCAGACTTCTGAGCCAGCTTCTTGAGCAGGTTCTTCATTTTGTTGAATTTCTCCAGGGCCTTGATGTCCATGTGGGGTATGTCCATAGCCTTGGTCTTGTCAGAATGCTGCTGGTTCCCAGGAGACATATGAAGAACTTGGGGTGAGGGTGGACTTAAGGATGTTCATTCAGGGTGTTGGGATAGACTTC
Organism: Perodicticus potto; assembly: GCA_963574655.1. Classification (NCBI taxonomy): domain Eukaryota; kingdom Metazoa; phylum Chordata; class Mammalia; order Primates; family Lorisidae; genus Perodicticus; species Perodicticus potto. Next base: position 29,455 of record CAUYRH010179012.1, read on the forward strand.
GTTGCTTATAGTTGCTTGTGCTGGGATATATGGAAAAGACTATATCCTTGTACATTATTAAAGATCATTTAAATGATCTCCAAACTCACTATTAAGAAATTAAATCAATGTCCTAAAAAATCATATTTCAAGAAATAATAAAAATAAAGGAGAATATGGAGTATATAAACCAAAGAATTATGAAACAGCAGAGCTGGAAGAGCTCTTAATAATTTTCCAGGTTGGGTCAATCAACCCTTGCCTTCTTCAGTGGGTAAAATGAGGTCCATTTGAACATTTCTTTTCAAAGTTACCCCAGTTAGTGGGCACCATTTAGACTATATTTCTAGGTCATTAAGTTCTAGGTTATTATTCTTTTCAGTATATTATAGTACATTTTGGTCTTTATTATTAGATATTTTGATAGATTATTTTAGAATTTAGTTTTATATTTTCTAAAAGAAAGTGAACTCACAAAAGGAATCGCGTTCTCAATTTTCTGATATATAGTTAGGTCACTAGGTGGAATTAAGAGTATTTTTGTTTTCTCAAGCAGGGCTTCTTTTTTTTTTTTTTTTTTGAGACAGTCTTACTTTGTCACCCATGGTAGAATGCTGTGGCATAATAGCTCACAACATTCTACCATCATAGCTCATAGCTCACCATAGGTAAAGTTAAGTTGTAGTTGAGCCCTTCACCCAGGGGGAGTGCTGAACACCCCCACATTATACACATTAGGTGACATCCTGCCAATTGCCCTCCTTCCTTCTCCTTCCCTCTCCCTCCTCTCTTCTCCTGCTTGCTAGACTATATTTGTGTTTTATCATTCATGTGGGCTTGTAGTTGTTCATATGTTGGTTTTATATTAGTATTGAGTACATTGGATTTTCCCCCCCCCCATTCTTGAGATACTTTACTAAGAAGAATGTGTTTCAACTGTATCCAGGTAAACACAAAAAATGTAAAGTCTCCATCTTTTCTTATGACTGAATGGTACTTCATGGTGTGCAAATGCCACCATTTGTGAATCCTACAGTTACTGAAAAATTTTACAGTTATTGAGACATGATAGTCCAAAGAAAAGAACTGAAAGAGCTGACATTGAAGAAAAAGGTTGATCTATGTTTTCCGGAAAGTAGCAGCTAAAGAAAGATGGGGGGACATTTTGGTGTTATCAAGATCACAGTTAGCAACATCAGAAAACATAAACATGAATACTTGGAGAGATATGGTAAGGAAAGTGGAGACCTACAGTAGAAAAGGAGGAGAATTTCCCTCCATGAAGTCAATGAAGTCACATTAAGCTGGTCCAAACAAATAAGGGCAGTTAATGCACAAACCTCTGGGCCAATGATCCAAGAAGTTGCTAAAAGATTTGCATAGGAATTTGGGGTGGCAGACCTGCAAGCATCAAGTAGTTGGATCAATTTAAACTGGGACACAGATCTCCCAGAAAGACTTCTGTAATAAAGCCAATGAAGTTCCAGAAAAAGTTGTGGAAGAGTTCATCAAAAAGTTCCTGGGAAAACAAGGATAAATTTAATGTTCAAAACATCTGATAAAACAAGCATTTGAGGCGGCGCCTGTGGCTCAGTGAGTAGGGCTTCAGCCCCATAGACTGAGGGTGGCAGGTTCAAACCTAGCCCCAGCCGAGCTGCAACAGAAAAATAGCCGGGTGTGTGGCAGGTGCCTAGAGTCCTAGCTACTTGGGAGGCTGAGGCAAGAGAATCACCTAAGCCCAGGAGATGGAGGTTGCTGTGAGCTGTGATGCCACAGCACTTTACCAAGGGCAATAAAGTGAGACTCTGTCTTTACAAAAAAAAAAAAAAAAAAAAAAAATTTGAAAACTGGAAAAAAAAAATCCTCAGATTTCACAGAGCTTTAAAAGACGATGACATCTTTAATGCTGATGAGTATGGACTCTTTTTACAGGTGATATCCAACAGGAATCTTGTCATGAAGGGTGACAAATGTAAGAGTGGAAAACTTAGCAAAGAGTGTTTCACAGTTCTGCTTTGCACTAGCTCAGCCAGCAAGAAACTAAAGCCCTTGGCGACTGGTAAATTTGCAAAGCCATAGATACTCAAGATCCTGAAGTCCAAAGACCCCTTTTGAGGTCAAACGAATGTGCATGGATTACTAATGCCCTATTTGAGGAGTAGGTAAGGGAAATAAAGAAGAAATAATCTATTTTACTGATTGTAGACAACTGTCCTGGCATCCTGCAAGTGAATCATCTCACAAATGTGACCCTGAAATTTCTGCTTCCAAAAATCCAACCTCTTGACCAGCATCAAAACATTTAAAATGAGGGGAGGGGCAAGATGGCCAACTGGAAGCAGCTTCTGACAGAGGCTCCTGTCCAAAAAGAAAGATAACCTCCAGAAACAACCCAATTGAGCCAAAGACTGGGAGCCCAGCCGAGAGAGAGAAGTGATAACTGCAGGTCACCTCTCCTGAGACAAGCTGCGACTCTAAGAAACCAAGCTTCAGGCAGAAAAACTGAACTAAAGTTTTCCACCATTCTGAACTTCCAGTACATGCTTCCCCATTATCTGATGCACCAGAAGCCTGAGCCCTGCTGAAACTGAGGGAGGAGGGTTTTAGCAGAGCCCAGCCTTCCGTCTGCTGGACCAGGTAGCCCGCTAGGTAAGAGACTCGGGGCCCCGCCGAACCCCTGCCAGACCCAAGACCAGGGACTCTACCCAGAACCACAGGGCTCCACTCTGTGCTCCGCTGAGCCCGGCACCACCATGGCCAGGGACTCTGCAGAAACCCCTGTGTGGCTCTGATCTGCGCCCCAGCAGGCCTGAGCCCTCTGCCCAGAGTGGCCAGGAACTCCGCTGGGACCCCACTGCGGCCCAAATGGCGCCCCACCAGGCCTTAGCCCGATGCAAGCTGTGGCCAGGAACTATGCTGGCACTCCCACGCAGCTCTGATTCGTGTCCCACCAGGCCTTGGCCTGTTGCATGCAATGGCCAGGGGACACTGCCAGACCTCGGCCTGCCACCTGCCACGGCCAGGGACCCAGCTGGGACCCCCATGCGGCTCTGATCTGCGCCCTGCTAGGACTCGGTCACCAGCTCACAGCAGCCAAGGAATCTGCTGGGCCTCGGCTCTCAGCCCGCTATGGCCAGAGACTCTGCTGGGACTTCCACGCCCCACCCCCAGCTTTGGTCTGCCACCCGCAGCAGCCAGGGACTCCACCGGGACCCAGGGTAGCACCAATCTGTGCCCTGCTGGGCCTTGGCCTGCCTTCTGCAGCAGCCAGGGATTCCGCTGGGCCTTGGCCCACCTCCCAAAGCGGCCAAGGACTCTGCCAGGACCACCACCTCTGCTCCATGCCCTGCTGGGCCACAGCCAGGGACCCCGCCGGGACCCCTGCAGGGCTCCACGTCACCCCCAGTTGGGCCTCTGCCTGCCACCCACACTGGCCAGGGACTCCACCAGAAACCCATCAGGCCTCCGCCAGAAATCTGCCAGGCCTCTGCTGGCCTGCCCAGGCCAGGAACTTAGGGAGCCACATAACTGGCATCCTCCCCTACCCTCTTTGCCTCTGCACCAGCTCCACACATCTGGCCAGGGATTCAGGAGGCAGTGCGACCCTTGCTGTCCCTCCGGACCCCTCCTGCCAGCCAGAGACTGCTGGAGGCGCGGGCTCCCTTTGCCAAGGCCACCGGGTACCAGGCACTGCCAGAACCATGTGCACCATCCCACGTCCTGCTGTTCATCCAGGTGTGCCACACTCTGGAGCTGCTCCCACAGCCAGAACTCCCTGGCTGGGGCAGTCCCAGAGGAGCTACACAGGGTCACTCCCTACAAAGATCCAGCAACAACAGAGTGATCCTGCTGGGGTCTGATCTGGGAGAGACATCTCCCCAACTCTGAGGACAGTCATAGGCAACAGTGAAACATAATCATGAGGCAGAATCAACAGAAAAACTCTGGCAATATGAATAATCAGAGTAGATCAACTCCCCCAAGGAACAACAAGGTAGATACAGCACAAGATCCCTTGCATAAGCAAATGGCTGAGATGTCAGAAATTGAATTCAGAGTCTGGAT
>CAUYRH010179013.1:0-11402 GCA_963574655.1 Perodicticus potto
ATGCCCGCCACAAAGCCCGGCTATTTTTATTTTTTATTTTTTTTTGAGGCAGAGCCTCAAGCTGTCACCCTGGATAGAGTGCTGTGGCATCACAGCTCACAGCAACCTCCAATTCCTGGGCTTGAGCGAGTCTCCTGCCTCCGCCTCCCAAGTAGCTGGGACTACAGGTGGCCACCACAACGCCCGGCCATTTTTTTTTTTTGGTTGCAGCTGTCATTGTTGTTTGGCGGGCCCAGGCTGGATTCGAACCCACCAGCTCAGGTGTACGTGGCTGGTGCCTTAACCCATTGAGCCACAGTCACCGAGCCTGAATGAGGGTTCTTGTTGCTCAATTCCATCACCAGCAATTGGTAGGTATTACCAGGTTTGGTTTTTTGTTCTTTTTTTAATTTCAGCCATTTCTCACAGGTACATAATGGAATTTCATTGTTGTCTTAATTTGCAGTTTCAAAATGACAAATGATGGTGAGTGTCTCTTTATATGTTTCATGTGAAGGTTTTTGTGTGGACATAAGTTTTTAACTCATATGGACAAGGAAGATGATTTCTGGATCATACGGGAATGATCCACAGCCATCCAAATATCTTCCAGGTGTCTATTCAGATCTTTTGCCCATTTTTAATTGGGTTGTTTGTTAGTATGCTTGTGTTTTATGAGATCTTTGAATATTTTAGATACAAGTCTTTTATGTGTTTTGCAAAATATTTTCTTACCATCTATGGCTTCTCTTTTCATACTCTTAATAGTGTCTTTTGCAGAGCAGTTTTTAATATTAACAAGTCCAGGAAAAAAATTATGTTTTTTTATCTCACACATCACGCAATACTTTTGTTGTATCTAAAAACTCATTGCCAAATGCAAGGAGTTTTTACCACATTCTCTTGATTACTATAGCTTTATATTTAAGTCTTAAAATGCGGTCATATGAGTCTTTCCAGTTTGTTGACTAAAATAGGGTTTTGCCTTTCCATAAGAATTTTAGAAACAGTTTATTAATATCTACAAAATGCCTTCCTGGAATTTCCCCTGGGATTGCATTGGATCTGCCAATCAAATTAAGAGGAACTGACATCTTAAAAATATTAAGGGCTCAGCACCCTTAGCTCAGTGGTTAGGGTGCCAGCCACATACACCAGAGCTGGTGGGTTCGAACCTGGCCCGGGCCTGCTAAACAATAATGACAACTGCAACTGAAAAATAGCTGGGCATTTTGGTGAGCACCTGTAGTCCCAGCTACTTGGGAGGCTGAGGCAAGACATTTGCTTGAGCCCAAGAGTGTGAAGTTACTGTGAGCTATGACGCTACAGCACTCTATCCCGGGCAACAGGAGTGAGGCTCTGTCTTTAAAAAAAAAAAAAAAATCTGGTGAATTTGGGCTGTGTTTAACATTCGCTGTAGCTGTAGGTGCCAGAAGCTTCAAATTCCTCTAGTTTCCTTGTTTCATTCCCCTTCTTGTCTTTGTGCTTCTTTTAAAAAATACTTTTTCAGAAGATTCTGTTCACTGCCACTCTTTAAGCTGTAATCCGCTATTACACTGGAGCCCTTTTGATGTGGTTGTAAGGCAGGGTGGAGGGGAAGGATTCTATAATCTTATAACCAGTCTCTCAGAGGGCCTATATCCCCAGAAGACAAGCAGGGTTTTTTAAGTCTCTCCAGGGAAGTCTAGACGGGACTAGAATCAAGGAAATGCCCTTCTCCTAAGTGAGATAGGATTCAGGTATAGTCTTTTCCCCTGGAGAGCACAGTTGTGTGATGCAGAACGTTCTGGGTGTATTTCATAATGGTTACTTTCCCCCCACCAGCCAGAGTCACTGTGGGATCTTTCTTGGCTCTTCATCTTTCTTGAGTCTCCTTGATGTAAAAACCCACAAAGGGGAAGGTTTCTTTAAGACTATAGCCACCTAGACATTTCTCAATCTAATACCACTCCACACTCAGTCTGTACCAATTTATCAAAATTACTGTTTAAATATTCTGTAAAAAGAAAATCAAAGTCTCAGAGCCACTGCCCACCCCAACTCCTTATGCAAAAGAGAAGGTAAAAGCCTCAAGCATCTGTGGAAACTGGCCCCCAAACTCTTGCTAAGCTCCCACAAACAAGGACCTGCAAATTGTACCTGTGTCTAGCACCTAAAACCAAAGCCTGACTCCACACTAATAATGAATTACAAGTTTATCTTACAGGAGACAGAGCCAGAGACAAGACAGAATCAAGTATTCTTCCATCTACGTGATGCTTCCTTCACCACCTTTATATTTTAAGTAAAATGTAGATTTCCTGAGTTTCACAAAAATGTAACCACTTTGCCTCTTTAGCTTAACCTACCTTTTTCTTTTTCTTTTTAATTTCAAATTAATGTAAGGGCACAAATTTTTAGGTTACACTGTTCTCACTTCCAAAGTAAAGTTCAAGGCTCGGCGTCCTGTAGCTCAAGCAGCTAAGGTGCCAGCCACATACACCAGAGCTGGCAGGTTCGAATCCAGCCCGAGCCTGCCAAACAACAATGACGACTACAACCAAAAAATAGCTGGGCATTGTAGTGGGCACCTGTAGTCCCAATTACTTGGGAGGCTGAGGTAAGAGAATTGGTTAAGCCCAGGAATTGGAAGTTGCTGTGAGCTGTGATGCCACAGCACTCTACCAAGGGCAACATAGTGAGACTCAGTCTCAAAAAAAAATACAAAGTTCAAGTTGTAGTTGAGTCCTTCCCCCAGGGGGCGTGCTGACACCCACACATTGTACACATTAGGCAAGATCTCATCAATTGCCCTTCATCTTCCTGCCAATCGCCCTTCCCCCTCCCTTTTCCCTTGCTAAACTATATTTGTGTTTTATTGCTCATGTGGGCATGTAATTGTTTATATATTGGTCTCATATTAGTATTGAGTATACCAGATTTTTTTCCATTCTTGAGATACTTTACTTAGAAGAATGTGTTTCAACTCTATCCAGGTAAGCCTAAAAGATGGAAAGTCTTCATCTTCTCTTATGGCTATATAGTACTCCATGGTATACATATGTCAGAGTTTGATAATCTATTCATGGGCTGATGAGCATTTGAGTTGCTTCCACAATTTGACAATTATGAATTGGGCTGCAGTAAACATTCTGGTGCAACTTAGTAGTGGAATTGAGGGATCAAGTAGAAGGTCAACTTTTAGTTTTTTTTGTTTTTTTTTTTTTTTTGGTAGAGACAGAGTCTCACTCCATCACCCTCGGTAGAGTGCTGAAGAGTCACAGCTCACAGCAACCTCCAGCTCTTGGGCTTAGGCGATTCTCTTGCCTCAGCCTCCCGAGTAGCTGGGACTACAGGCGCCCGCCACAACGCCCGGCTAAACTTTTAGTTCTTTGAGAATTCTCTATACTTCTCTCCATAAAGGTTGTATTAGTTTGCAATCTCACCAGCAGTGTAGAAGTGTTCCCTTCTCTCTACATCCACGCCAGCATCTATACATTTGGGACTTTGTGATGTGGGCTAATCTTACTGGAGTTAGGTGATATCTCCGAGTGGTTTTGATTTGCATTTCTATTATGATTAAAAACATTGAGCATTTTTTCATGTGTGTGTTGACCATTTGTCTGTCATCTTCAAAGAAGTTTCTATTCAAGTCTCTTGCCCATTTATAAATTGGGTTTTTTACTCTTTGCTTATTGATTAATTTGAGTTCTCTGTAAATTCTAGTTATCAGCCCTTGTCATATTCATAATATAGAAATACCTTCTCCCATTCTGAAGGCTGTTTGCTTTAATTGTAGTACCCTTAGCTGTGCAGGAGTTTTTTAGCTTGATCAAATCCCATTTATTTATTTTTGATGTTGCTGCAATTGCCCGGGGGATTTTCCTCATAAAATCTTTCCCCAAGCCAATATTTTCAAGCATTTTCCCCACACTCTCTTCTAGAATTTTTATTGTTTCATCTCTTAAATTTAAATCTTTTATCCAGTGAGGATCGATTTTTGTCAATAGTGAGAGGTGTGGGGTCCAGTTTCAGTCTTCTACATGTGGCTAACCAGTTCTCCCATTCTTTTCCCCAGTGCATGCTTTTGTTAGGTTTATCAAAGATCAAATGGTGATACATGGCTGGGTTCATCTCTAGATTCTCTATTCTATTCCACAGATCTGTGTCTCTATTTTTGTGCCAGTGCCATGCTGTCTTAATCACTATGGACTTGTGATATAACCTGAAGTCTGATAACGTGATGCCTCAAGGTTTGTTTTTATTTCTAAAAATTGTATTGGCTATTCAGAGTTTTTTCTGGTTCCGTATGAAATGAAGTACTATTTTTTAAAGTTCTTCAAAGGATGACATTGGTGCTTTGATGGAGATTGCTTTAAATCTGTGGATTGGTTTGGGTAGAATGACATTTTAAGGATGTTGATTCTTCCCAGCCAAGTGCATTATATGTTCTTCCATTTGTTAATGGCTTCTGCTCTTTAATTTCTCAGTCAACCCACCTTTTTCCTTCTCTCTGCATGCCTTTAAAATGCCGGAAGTTTCCAACATTCATTTCAGAAAAACAGCCACAGCTTATCTGGAGTTTGTGATTTTCCCAGGAACTTCCTGAAAATCTTGGTTTAATAAACTTCCATTGAGATTTTTATCTCAGGTGTTGACTTGGGTTAAGAGTTCTAGCTCTAGTCAGTTCTGTACCAGGTAAGCCAATCTGGCCTGGGACCCACTGAATTCATCTGTCTCTCTAAATTTCAGGATTTGCTCTGACCTCCCTTCTCTAATGGGTCCAATAAAGTCATTTTCTGTTTGTTCAGCTTTTTTCTTATGGTAACAATGGGAGTGATGCCTCATGAGCTCTTTTCGTGTCAGAGCTCATCTGAAATTGGGTTTTTATAGTACAATATCCATATCTCCATTGGTATTTCCTATATGTTTGCCCACTTAGACCATATTTTCCTTTATTTCTGTAATCATATTTTCCTCTAATTCTTCAAACACATTTATAACAACTGCTTTGAAGTCTTTCGTCTGATAAATCCAATATCTGGACCCACCAAGAGTCAGTTTATACTGTCTTTTTTCCTGACCCATGTATCAAAGTTTCTGGTTTCTTTTCATGTCTATTAATTTTTTGTGGAAACCAGAGATTTTTGAAATTTCATATTGTGATAAATGTACATATGATTTGGTTACATTGTTTGCTTTAGTAAGGCTAAAGTCCAAGTTGTAGCTGTGTCCTTCATCCAAGAATTGTGCAATATACCCATGTGGTATGTCCATTAGGTGGGAATTTACCCATCCCTTACTCCCTCTCCCCCACTTTAACTCCATTGCATTATTCTCACATGTGAGCATTAAGGTGCTGTTATGCTAGTTCCAATATGTCTGCCTTTCCATTCTTGTGATATTTCAGTTAGGAGACTGGTCCAAGTTATTAAAAAAGATATAATATTCCATAGTATACCACAATTTATGAATCCATTCATGTACTGAAAGGTACTTGGGTTGTTTCCAAGACATTGCAATTGTGAATTGTGCCCTTATGATAAAATATCTTTTTTCCTTTGGGTAAATGCCCAGTACTGGGATTGCAGGATCAAATGATAGGTCTATTTCAGTTCTTAAGGAATCTCCATACTATTTTCCATAGCAGTTGTACCAGCTTGCAATCCCATCAATAGTGTAGGAGTGTTCCCTTCTCTCCGCATACACGCCACCATCTGTCGCTTTGGGACCTTATGATGTGAGCCTTTCTCACTGGGGTTAGGTGATATTTCAATGTGGTTTTGATTTGCATTTCTCTGATGATTTGAGATGACGAGCATTTTTTCACATTTGTTGGCCATTAGTCTGTCATCACAGGAAAAGTTTCTGTTCATGTCTCTTGTCTAGTTTTTAATGAGGTTGTTTGATGTTTTCTTGTTAATTGAGCTCTTGTAGATTCTGGTTATCAGCCCTTTGTTGGATGTGTAACATGCAAATATTTTCTCCCATTCTGAAGTTGTTTTTTCGCTTTAAAAACAGGAGATTTTAGGTAACACATTTTAGTGACTGTGTTATATTCTTCTGAGGATTGCTAGTGTTTTATGTGTATTCTAGCTGGAGGTTAACTTGCCTGGCCTCAAACTGTGAATGGTTTCCCTTGCAGTATGCTGCTGCTCAATTCTTTCACCTTCTAGCTGTTCCTTTTTCAGCGTAATTCCCTGATTCCTTCCCTTATCTCCCTGCCCTGAATGCCACCGTGGTTTAGTAGTCAGCCAGGATATGGGCAGAATTTATGCTCAAATTTTTACCTCACCCCTTTTGCAGTTCTCTTACTTTCAAACTATCCCCCCCAAACTTCCAGCCACTCTGCCAGGCCCAAACTCTGTTCTTTGTCTTGTTCAAACAGCAAGACTGTATATTGTGCTGTCAGAGGTACAAGAGCTGGGTGGGGATCATCCTCAGACCAAAAAGCCACAAATTCCCATTTCCTACCCATTCCAAGGATTAATCAATTTCAAGGGTAAATTTTCCTGGTTGCTGCCTGCTTTTGGTCACTTTCAAATGCCTTCGTAGCTAGGTGCAGTGGTATATATACATCTGTAATCTCAGCTACTTGGGAGGCGGAGGTGGGAGGATTGCTTAAGTCCAGGAGCTCAAGGCCAGCCTGGGCAACATAGCAGGATACCATTTAAAAAAATAAATAAAAGTGATTTCAAAGAGTTAGACACTTCTAATATATTTTGTTCGGGTTTTATAATTGTTATGTTATAAATAGTTTGAACAATCAACTCATTCTACTATTCTAGGAACTAAACTCTCAGCAATTATAACTCTCAAGATGAGAGAACTCCATGTTACTCTTTGTCATTAAAATCCAAATTTAGTCTATGCTAGGGACAGTGGCTCCTGCCTGTAATCCTACTACTCTGTGAGGCCAAAGAGGGAGGACTGCTTGAGCTCAGGAGTTTAAGAACAGCCTGAGCAAGAGCAAGACGCTGACTCCACAAAAAAATAGAAAAAATTGTTTGGGGGCGGAGGCACACACCTGTAATCCCAGCTACTTGGAGGCTGAGGCAGGAAGATCAGTTGAGCCTAGGAATTTGAGGTTGCAGTGAGCTGTGATGATGCCACTACATTCTACCTAGGAAAATAGAGGGATACTATATCTCAAAAATATAAATAAATAAAAATAAAAGAATCTCATGTCTAGTGATGCTCATTTGTATTCAAATCAAACTTGTTGAATCCATGGATTTCTGGAGAAGTAGATTTTAAAACTCTTATCTATATTGGGTTCCCAAAGTAATCTCGAGGTTTACTATAGGAATCCCAATAATAGGCTCAGCGCCTATGGCTCAACGGGCTAAGGTGCCAGCCACGTACACCTGAGCTGGCGGGTTCGAATCCAGCCCGGGCCCGCCAAACGACAATGACGGCTGCAACCAAAAAATGGCCGGGTGTTGTGGTGGGCACCTGTACTCCCAGCTACTTGGGAGGATGAGGCAGGAGAATCGCTTGAGCCCAGGAATTGCAGGTTGCTGTGAGCTATGATGCCACAGCACTCTATCCAGGGTGACAGCTTGAGGCTCTGTCTCAAAAAAAAGGAATCCCAATAATAATGCAGCATCAGAAATAGTTACTTGAATGAGATTCTTAGTGATCAAAACAAAAAGGTCAGCCTCGGCTCCTATAGCTCAAGCAGCTAGGGCACCAGCCATATACACCAGAGCTGGCAGGTTCGAATCCAGCCTGGACCTACCAAACAACAATGACAACTACACCCCCCCTCAACAAAAATAGCTGGGCATTGTGGCGGGCGCCTGTAGTCCCAGCTACTTGGGAGGCTGAGGCAAGAGAATATATTAAACCCAAGAGTGGGAGGTTGCTGTGAGCTGTGACACCATGACACTCTGCCCAGGGCAACACAGTGAAACTCTGTCTCAAAAAAAGAAAAAGAAGAAGAAGAAGAAGAAGAAGAGGAGGAGGAGGAGGAGGGGGAGGGGGAGGGGGAGGAGGAGGAGGAAGAGGAAGAGGAGGAAGAAGACGAAGAAGAGGAAGAGGAAGAGGAAGAGGAAGAAGAGGAAGAAGAGGAAGAAGAGGAGGAAGAGGAAGAGGAAGAAGAGGAAGAAGAGGAAGAAGAGGAAGAAGAGGAAGAAGAGGAAGAGGAAGAAGAAGAGGAAGAAGAAGAGGAAGAAGAAGAGGAAAAGGAAGAAGAAGAGGAAGAAGAAGAGGAAGAGGAAGAGGAAGAGGAAGAGGAAGAAGAAGAGGAAGAAGAAGAGGAAGAAGAAGAGGAAGAGGAAGAAGAAGAGGAAGAGGAAGAGGAAGAGGAAGAAGAAGAAGTTGTTAAAAACAAAAAGGTCAAATTTGGAGAAAAATACAAAAAGAAAAAAAAAATTATGCAACCAAAAATTGTTCATCAAGTAATAAGTAGTTCAGAATTCCTAAGGGCACAGAATAAGTAAAGGTGGAACACAGAGTTTAAACAATTTAGTATGAAATAATCAGGTGTCCTTTGGCTCCATATACAATTTTCTTTTTCTTTTTTTTTTGAGAGTCAGTCTCACTTTGTCACCCTGGGTAGAAAGACATGGCGTCAGAGCTCACAGCAACCTCCAACTCTTGGGCTAAAGTGATTCTCTTGTCTCAGCTTCCCGAGTAACTGGGACTACAGGTGCCCACCTCAACACCCAGCTATTTTTAGAGATGGGGTCTCACTCTAGCTCAGGCTGGTTTTGAACTCCTGATCTCAGGAGATCCACTCGCCTAGGCCCCCCAAAATGCTAGGATTATAGACGTGAGCCACCGCGCCTGGCTTCATGTACAGTTCCCCCAAAATTTTGGGACCATGAACAAAAATTCCTCTTTCCCTATATATAAAACAGAAACAGAAATAAATACTTTTTTACTACATAGTAATGTAAAAATATTCCAGTAGAGTTTTAAGTTTTGGCCAATGACACTGGTTAAGTCTACATCGTTTTATTTATCATCATAAATAACATTAACTTAATGTTGGTTAGAAAAGCAGAAATTACAATATAAATTTCAGGAGAAACTAGCTTCTCTTATTTATTAAAACTTCAAAAATACCTCCTCTTTTCCTACGCTTTGGCAAAAATCACGAAAAGATAAAGATGAAAGATAAGGAAAGGACTGGATTAATAAAATTTGGGGAGTCAAAAAAAATGATCTCAGGGAGGTGTCTGTGGCTCATTGAGTAGGGCGCCAGCCCCATATACTGAAGGTGGCGAGTTCAAACCCAGCCTCGACCGAACTGCAAAACAGAAAGATAGGGCGTTGTGGCAGGAGTCTGTAGTCCCAGGTACTCTGGAGGCTCAGGCAAGAGAATCGCCTAAGCCCAGGAGTTGGAGGTTGCTGTGAGCTCTGTGACACCACGGCCCTCTACCGAGGGCGATAAAGTGAGACTCTGTCTCTACAAAAAAAAAAAAAGATCTCAGCTAATATAAAAATAATTTTCCAATAATGATAGTTGTATCTTGTGCCTACCTCATAAGTTAGACATCTAATTTTATAATCTATTTTAATCAGACCAACATTTATGACAAGTGCTGTGATAAAAGAATAACCATGTAATCTTTGTTTCTATTTAAAATACAGCAAATTGTTACCGGAGGCGTAAATCTTCCCACATTTTCAATAATCCACAGAGCATTACTATCTCGTAGTATTTTTTCCAGCATTCAACGGCCTCTGCTGCAGATGGATCTTCTTTAATATTGCTCTGATACTCAATGAGCTCGACACGCTTGTTTTTATATTTCTCCAAAGTTTTTTTAAAACGTTGTGCAATAGGACCAGGTATTGTTCCGTCCTGTATATCACACCATCTGAAAAGTATCAATGTAATTACAAAGATTGTCTTTTGTAACGTGCTGAGTACTTTCTAAACTATACTTACAAATTAATTCTTTCTTCAATAAGAGCGGTATAATTCTCACAACTTTCTTCATCATCCCAATCTCTCCAAAGAAAATCATAAAAAAACCTGCAATAAAACAAATTAAGATGATAGTAATCAAAACCAGCCACTACTATATTTAGAATTAAAATGATATTTTCATGTCAGAATTATCAGATTAATAAATCTTAAGAAACATATTTTTTTTTTGAGACAGTCTCACTATGTCGCCTTCAGTAGAGTGCCATTGCATCATAGCTCACAGCAACCTCCAACTCTTGGGCTTAAGCAATTCTCTTGCCTCAGCCTCCCAAGAAGCTGGAACTACAAGTGCCCACCACAACGCCCAGCTATTTTTTTGTTGCAGTTGTTGTTTAGCTGGCCCGTGCTGGCTCGAACCCGCCAGCCTCAGTGCATATGGCTGGCACCGTAACCACTGTGCTTCAGGCACCAAACCAAGAAACGTATTTTTGGGTTTTTTGGGTTTTTTTTGCAGTTTTTGGCCAGGGCTGGGCTTGAACCCGCCACCTCCGGCATATGGGGCCAGCGCCCTACTCCTTTGAGCCACAGGCCTTCCAGTGAACTAAAATAAAAGGTAAAACTTTTAAATATCAGGTGACCTGGATTCTAATTTAGGTTACTGCAAATAAGAAGATAATGTTTCTGGAAGTGGGATTATAAAAACTATGTTTTAAAAATTTGTCCAACAAAGAAATAATATGTACTAAAAAAGATAACCAAATTTGTTGGGAGTGGAAGAGCATTAGAAAAACAAAAACATGGTGGTGCCTGTAGCTCACTGGGTAGGGAGCCGGCCACATACTCCCAGGCTGGCAGGTTCGAACCCAGCCCGGGCCAACTAAAACAACAATGACAACAACAACAACAAAAAGAAAGAAAAAGAAAAGAAAAACAAAAACATGCCATAAAATAGTCTACATTTTGTTTATCCTTCTAATTGTATCAACTTATAAGAAGCAGTCACAATGTGGATGATGACATACAGCATTTGTAATGTCCTTCAATGTGAAAAATAAATTCTAATATATATAACTTGCTTAAGTTTGAAGAGAGGTTAACACTACTTGTTTCTGGAATTTGTTTTTTCAATTTTTATAAAATGCAGGATAAAAAATGACAAATTTTTTATTACCTATGTACTATAATTGTGTGATTCTGCAACTAAGAGTTAAAAATACAATATAGTGTGGCTCGGCGCCTGTGGCTCAACGGGCTAAGGCGCCAGCCATGTACACCTGAGCTGGCGGGTTCAAATCCAGCCTGGGCCTGCCAAACAACAATGACGGCTGCAACCAAAAAAAAAATGGCTGGGCGTTGTGGCGGGTGCCTGCAGTCCCAGCTACTTGGGAGGCGGAGGCAGGAGACTCGCTTGAGCCCAGGAATTGGAGGTTGCTGTGAGCTGTGATGCCACGGCACTCTATCCAGGGTGAGAGCTTGAGGTTCTGTCTCAAAAAAAAAAAAAATACAATATAGTGTTTTGTCATTTTTTTTAACATGCCTCTACAACTGAGACAATAATATG
>CAUYRH010179014.1:0-15913 GCA_963574655.1 Perodicticus potto
TGTGGCGGGCGCCTGTAGTCCCAGCTACTTGGGAGGCAGAGGCAGGAGACTTGCTTGAGCCCAGGAATTGGAGGTTGCTGTGAGCTGTGATGCCACGGCACTCTATCCAGGGTGACAGCTTGAGGCTCTGTCTCAAAAAAAATAAATAAATAAATAAAAACTTCTGTTCTGCAAAAACACTGTTAAGAGAATCAAAAGACAAGCTACAGACTGGGAGAAAATATTTACAAAATACACATCTGATAAAGGACTTCCATACAGAATATATAAAGAACTCTTAAAACTCACCACTAAGAAAATAAATAACCCAATTAGAAAATAAGTCAAAAACCTTACCAGACACCCCACCAAAGAAGATACACAAATGACAACAAAAGCATATGAAAAGCTCTTCAACATTACATCTCATTAGGAAACTATAAATTCAAGTAAGAAGAAGATATCACTACATCCTTATTATTAAAAGAATGACCAAAATCTGGAATGTTAGCACAACAAAATGCTGACAAAGTGTCAGCAAAAGGAACTCTCCTTTGCTGCTAGCGGAAACACCAAATGGTATGGTCACTTAGGAAGATGGTTTGGCAGTTTCTTACAAGCTAAACATAGTCTTTTTAAAAAAAAATTATGTTCCTGGATCTTTACCCAAATGAGTAAACATGTCCACACAAAAACCCGCATGCGAATGTTTACAGCGGCTTTATACATAATTCCTCCAGATGGGGAACAACCAAGATGTCCTTCAAAAGGTAAAGGGATAAATAATCCAGCCATACAATGGAGTGTTATTCAGCAATGATACAGCCATACAATGGAGTGTTACATTCAGTATGATACAGCCATACAATGGAGTGTTATTCAGCAATGGAAAGAAATGAGCTATCGAGCCACAAAAAGTTATAGAGAACTCTTAAGTACATTATTGTTTAGTGACGAAGCCAATCTGAAAAGGCTACATACTGTATGATTCCAAGTACATGACATTCTGGAAAAGGCAAAAATATAGAGTCATTAGAAAGACTAGTGATTGACTGGCGTGGGGGTGGAGGGGATTTTCAGGACAGTGAAACTATTTCTGTGTGATACCATAAGGGTGGATACATGATGTTACGCATCAAGCATCAAAACCCATAGAATGTCCAACCCCAAGAGCGAACCCTTTTCTGGACTGTGGACTTTAGTTAATGCAAAGATTAGCTCATCAGCCTTAGCAAATGTGCTACATTAATGCAAGATGCTAATAATAGAGGAAACTGGAGGTGGGGAAGAGGGATACGAGCTCTCTCTACTATCTCCTCGATTTTCTATAAATCTACAACTTTTCTAAAAAATGAAGCCTATTAGAAAAGAGATACATTTACAGCTGTCTACCTCCTGGGGCTGCTGGGAGGCTAAATGAGTGTGACAAGAATTTGGCACAGGACCTCATTACAAAATGTGATCAACCAGTGCCAACCTCTGTGGGTACTGTGATGGTTACTGGAGCCTCTGTGATGTTGTTAAGGCTATTGTGGCAGTTGTTAAAGTTGTCATGGTCATTATGAAGGTTGGCAGGTTGTTGCTGGGATTGTACTTGTGGTTGTTGGAGTTGGTATGGTCCTTGGATTTGCTGTGAAAATAGTTGAAGTGGTGGTTGTCCCTGTGGCTGGAGAGTCAGTGTTGCATTTGTGGTTGTTGGGATACTCTGGCTATTATGGCTTTTGTTATGGTCATAGGATTGTGTTTCTTGTGGTATCATGGTAGTGGCAGTAGTTGTGACAACTGTATGTTGTAGTTATTGGGATCACTGTGGCAGTTGTCCTGGTGGTGGTTTGACCTTAACCAACCTGCATAGATAGGGCTAATCTGGATTTTCTCTCCCAGGTGAAGACGTTGGTTAAACACTTTGGGACTTGTAGAATCTATATATATAAGACCTGAATTTCAAAGAACCCTCAGTTTTGTAAAATGATAAGATTTGGACAAAACTAGGTGAAAAAGAGGCAGATATCTTAAGAGAGAAGATAAGCAGGAAGTGGCAGGAAATAAGGAAATAAGTGTCAGGCAGGAAGGCCTGGCTTTGGGGGAACATAGGGCCCGGGAATGGCTACCATATATCACATATTCTGGAGTGTGGCTCACCATTGCTAGAATTATATCAAAGTGGACTGTTTTTTAATGGTAAAGAATAGACTTCTAAAAATTAAATGGAAAGAGGAACCAAGCCATCTAAGCCTCTGGATGAATTGGGTCCTCCAGTTAAATAGAATCTTTAGATCCTTTAGGAAAAGACACGGCAGTTCTTGTGCTAGGTTTTTCTTCACCCCCATCTGCCTCCTCTGTACACCTGATGGCAGGTGGGGGTGACAGCGTTTGCCCTTAGGTTTCCTCCCCCTTTTAGGAGTGCCAGGGCAGTCATCTGAATCCCTCCTGCTCTCTGATCTTTTAGAGACTTGTGGATCATACCCTTAATGGGATATAAGCTCCTACCCTAAGTTTCTTCCTTGTGAGAAGGATTTGAGGGTTTCGCATAATTGCAAGGAGGTAGAGTAAGGAAGTAGGTAAATAACAAGAATGAGCGGGAACATTGAGAAGAGGAGAGGAAGACAGGACACTGAGGTTTAACTCGCCCAATTTGCAACAGGCAAAGATTGATCACAGAGGCAGCCCTTTGGAAGAAGCATGTCTTGGGGACCAGAGGCTTGAAAATGCTGACCTTGAAGCAGTAGTGCCTGGGGGCTTCGAAGGCATCTTTGATTTGCAAGGAGAGGAAGAGGCTGATGTGTTTCCCTCTGTGATAGCTTTGGGTGCTGCAGATTGTCCGCACACCTCCTGCCCCCTGTCCTATCCACGTTCTTGGTCATGGACTTCATAGCCCTTCCCATCAGGAAGCAGAGTCTTCCCTTCCTCCTTGTCTGGACTGACTGTAAGGTTTGCTTTGACCAACAGAATTTGAGGGGGTTAGGATGCCAGTTCTCACTCCAGGCCATGGCCCTTTCTGCTCTTTCAGAGAACAGACTAATTCCGATGTATTGGCTTTCTCTCATATTTGTCTATGCCTAGGGGTTTTCATTGCATGATTATGATAATGTACAATTGAGAAGTCTACTAGTTTTCACCTAACTTTATATCCTAAGACTATTTCCATGTAAGTACGTGTATTTTATAATTATCATTTTAATAATGGTTTATTAATAAATGGTTAAAACTAGGGGTTGGCAAACCATGCCTGTGGGTCAAATCCAACCCATAACCTGTTTTTATAAATAAAGTTTTATTGGAACGTAGCCATACTCATTCATTTACACATAGTCTGTGGTTACTTTGTCCTTACAAAAGCAGATTAAGTAGTTTCAACAAGCCGAAAATACTTACTATATGGCCCTTTTCAAAAATACTTGCAAAAAAAAAAAATACTTACCATCCCCTATTTTAAACATGTTTTTGCCAAGGAGCTCTTCCAAAAAATTGTATTAATTTACATCACCATTAGTATCATGAAAAAGCATCCGTTTTTCTGCCTTCAGGCCAACATTCAGTGTTTAGTTTTTCATTTGTTTTAATCTTTGCACATTTTAAAAATGAGAAAAATAGTTTCTTGTTTCAATTTGAATCTCTTAGATTACTAGTAAGCCTGAATATGTTTTCTATTTTTTTCATTTACTTCCTGAATGACTTTTGTGAATTCTCTGTTCATACTCCTTGCTCATTTATCTAATGAAAACTTGCTTTTTATTTGTTTTGCTTTCTTTTGTTTTGTCTAGCAATTTATGCAAGATTCTATTGCAATTAAAATATGAATCCATTTCTGTCATATTTGCCATAAGTCTTGAAAAAGTCTTGCTAAAACATTTCTGTTATTTGTTAATAAGATGACTCTGGGCAAATCCTTCAGTGTCATGTAGCTTTAATTTTCTCATCTATAGGACAAATAGAGTTAATTTTTCATGGTGTTCTTCTGAAAACTTGATGAAAGGTGAAAACTACTAAAGAAATGAAAGTTGTTATTATTATTATCCATTGAAACAAACTAGTACAAATTAGAGTGTCAGATGCATTCTGCCTGACTTTAGGATGACATAGAGCTGGCTCAGCGCCTGTAGCCAAGTGGTTAGGGCGCCGGCCACATACACTGGGACTGGCAGGTTTGAACCCAGCCCGGGCCTGCTAAACAACAAAGACAACAACAACAACAAAAAATAGCTGGGTGTTGTGGCAGACGCCTGTAGTCTCAGCTACTTGGGAGGCTGAGACAAGAGAATTGCTTAAGCCCAAAAGTTTGAGGTTGCTGTGAACTGTGACGCCATGGCACTCTACCAAGGGCAACATAGTGAGACTCTGTCTCAAAAAAAAAATAGCAGCAGGGCCTGTGGCTCAAAGGAGTAGGACGCCGGTCCCATATGCTGGAGGTGACAGGTTCAAACCCAACCCTGGCCAAAAACTGCAAAAAAATAGGATGACATATAGCAGTGATTTTCAAGTATGTTCTATGTACCCTAACATAGCAGTCAGGATCCTTTCAGCTAAAGCAGGAACAACTACTGGCTCAGGTCACTGTCAAGTTCAGGAATTTCTGGTACAATCAGATCCAGAACTCACTAGGACCCTTCTGCTCTGGTTTGGCTTTGTGAGTAGGATGGCAACCTACTATAGACCCCCACAGATCCTGGCTCCTGTGGTTTGAATAATTGTCTCTTCCAAAATTCATAGTGAAATTTAATCCCCAATGTGGCAGTATTGAGTGGTGGGGCTTTAAAAAGCAATTGGGTCATGAGGGATCTGCCACGACCCAATCACTCTACCCTCATGGATTATTACGGGAGTGGGACTGGCAGTAACAGACCTGAGCTAGCAAACTAGTCTTCTCCTCATACGATGCCCTGTGCCATGTTGGGACTCTGCAGAGAGCCTCACCCGCAAGAAGGCTCTCATAAGATATGAGATTGAACTTCTCAGCCTCCATAACTGTAGGAAATCATTCCTTTTCTTCATACCTTGCCCACTTTCATGTATTCTGTTATAAGCAACAGAACACAAACTAAGACACCAGCTTATGCCCGACCAGTCCAGCAACTACGTGAAGAGCAGACTTCTGTTTCAGCACTTCCGGGAAAAGTTCCAAGGCCAACTCTTTAGACCAACCTGGGACACAGGCTCTTGCTGAGTGAGTCACTGTGGCCAGGATGTGGCACCAGCTGACTGGCCAGGACTGGATGGACTCCCTGTCTGAGAATGGGTGAGGGTGAGTCCCCAGAGAAAAATTGGGTGCTGTCACCAGATCAAGGAGGGGGGGGCGGGGGGGATATGCGCGAGCTGAAAACCAGCCTCGCTGCAGGTGCCTCAGGGACCACAGCAGAGGACACAGGGTCAGGGTGTGGGGGCGGGGGACCTTCCTCTCGCCCTCTCACGTCAGCCAGATTACCTTCCAGTGTATCTGTTTTATGTATTAGGCCCCTGGGTACGATTTTGTTTGGGAAACAGTTTCTGTTAGGTGAGATTAAACATGCTTGATGTGAACAAAGAGAGCGTGTCCAGGGAAAAGCTGTGGGCGTGAGGGATGGGAACGCAGATTTTGCAAGCATCCATCAGGGAAACGGCAACAAAGAGATTACGAGGACTCAGGCACCTCATTCCTAGGACAAGAATTTATTGCGCATCTACTGTGTGCAAGGTTGGGATTCCAGCAAGGAACAAGTCAAATACTCATTTTCTTGCAGCTTATGTTCTAAAGCACGAAAATAAGTACATACTGTATTGTGCTGTCTCATAATCAAAACAGCGTTACACGCACTGAAGGAAGTGACATAGGGTAACATGAAAAAGAGTAATAGGGCTGGGGGCCCTTCACCCACAATGGCCCCAGAGAGCCACTCTGAGGAAGTGACTACATTGGGGCTGAGATCCTCCAGAAGAAAACCTGGAGAAAGAGCCTCCTGGCTAAGGGCCTGTTCTGCATCTGAGCGACAGAACAACAAGGGCTGTGGCGCACAGTGACTAAGCGGTGTGAGTGGATGAGGGTGGAGAGGGGCCGGGTGATGCAGGATGTCACAAGCCACAGCTAGGAAGAAGCCCTGGTCCAAGATGAGGAGCTGAGGGGGACATGGCCGAGGGAAGAGGGAATAAGCGCTACGTTCAAGGCTAGGGCAATTGGTGGCTTGGGATGAAGCAATGACAACCACGGGCAGAGAATTCCAACTCCAGCTCACTTGGACGAAGCCCTTTCTGGCAGTCATGGGCATCTACCTACAGACCCCACAGCCCTGGTGAGCGAGCTCTCCGTCCCTGGAGGTCTGTGAGCAAGGTATGATGATGGGACAGACTAGAACCTCAGGAAATCAGCAGACAGAACCAAACTTGATAATAATGCTTAACAAAGTTTACAGTGGCAAAGGACCCACTCAAAGCATTTTAGCAGCAGCCTGCTGCGCTCGGAGCAATCTCTGGAAATGATTTATTTACATATAAAAATGAGACATTTCCCAACAGCCTTGAGACAGCCCCTGGGGTGCGGCTCTCATTGGATGCTGCCTCCCCCAGGCTGGGAGGCTCAGCCCCTTAGCTCCGCCTCGGTGGGGGGCTGATTGCCTCTCCCAGGGGTGCATTGCCCAGCGTTACTTCTCCAAAATAAACCTCGCCTAAGCTTTTAAATGTGAGGCTGAGCATGAAGTACAGTCAACATTTTTATTCCAAGAATGCAAATGAGCCCCTGAGGGGCCTGGAAGAGGCAAAAATGACCGGGCCTGGAAGCATTTTCTTGAAAGGCTGGAGTCTGGCACAGCTACTTTCACTTTCTCTGGGGTGGAAAAACTGAGGCTTCGGGGTCAGCTCAAGGTCATCATGTGAGGGAAAGCCTAGAGGCTTTCTATCCTGCTTCCCCCATTTAGGGCTTTATTTGTTTGCGCTGAGCCAATCCCCCTAACCTAGGAGGGACAGGTAGAGGGGTAGGGTAGATCCCATCACTCAATAGAACAGGAGCTCTCAGCAAGCTTCTGCTGGGTCTGCTCTGGGCATCAGGGTCCTGGCTGTGGCTCAGGAACGTAGATACTGGCCCTGGCTAGGAGAAGACCTGCCTCCATCGGGAGGGCCCTTCCAGTCTCCTCACCAGGATACCTCAGGGGCCCTGCCCTCCTCTGAGCCCCAGCCAAGCAGTCAAGGTCTTGTTTTTTCCCCAGATCTGACACTCCTGTTGCCAGGACCTAAACTGAATGTCCTACCCACAGAGGACACTTCCCTACTCCCCACCCGGCTCCCCCTTTCCTGAGAGGCTCCTGCAGAAATAGAGACAAGCAATTACAGAGGGTCTGTAGTGTGCACGGGGCGGGGCTCAGAAGCCCTGAGGCTTGTCCGGAGATTTTACTGGGACTCTGGGACCCTGGGAAAGAAGGCTTCTAAGTCTCCTAGAGACACCCAGGTTTTAGAGGAACATGAAAGGCCACTGGCCTCTGAGATCTCAGAGCCGATTCCCCAATATTTGCCCCAGCCCCAGGGACCCACCAGGGGAGTGTTCTTAGGCACACCCTAACCAGTGCTGCTTGACCCTCCCGGGGGTGGCCCCTGCAACTCAGGGGATGGGTGACGGAGGAGTTTGTTGTCACCATCCTGTGAGCAGAAGGGTCCCAGGTCGTTTGCCCCTAGAGCATCATGCAGACTCCCAGGGAGCCCAGGCCAGGCTCAAGTGCAGACGGGCGCCTCAGGGAAGGCCAATCTTGTCATAGGTGGGGGCGTCACTCACCAGGGAACCTTTTATTTTCTAAGACAGATTTTGAGTTTAGTTAATCCCTTTAGAGGAAAGATTTTTCTCCTTCTTAAGAAGGACTGTGCCTTTCCCCGCCCCACCCTTATGATGCTGAAAAGTGTTTAACCTTTCCCATCACACCACCTGGCCAAAAGCATTCTCAAAACTGCACGATTAGGATTTGCATACTTGGTCTTTTGTCCCCAGTCATCTGATAGTCATCTGGAGCTGAAGGGGAATTGTCCATCTGTCCTCCTCACAGCACCAAGAGCAGAGATTCTTGTTTATCCCCAAGGATTCAGCACTGTACAGCAACTCCTGGCCCCCAGGGCCTGCCCAGCTCCCTCACAGGTACTGATTAACCAAGGGATGCAATTAGGATGGAGCAAGTCAGGGTGCTCAGTGGGCCCCATGCTGCCAACAATCCACTTTCCTGTTTCTCTGTGGGAGAGAGTGTCTGGCTCCCCATCCTCTGGATTACAATTCACTCTGAACAAGAAGGCGGATGACTCTGTGGCTGCCGCCCCCAAGCCTCACAGTTTAGCACCATCTGAATTCCAATTAGCATCATCAGGTTTTCTGGGGGAGGAAAAAGTTTCCCCTAACACCACCTCCTTCCAGTTGCAAAAAGTTTGCTCAGGGCCAAGCACATCTGCGCAATCACGAGTCCATTCATTGGATGATGCATTTGTTGCCACCTACTCTGAGCTCTGGCTCCTGACAACAGTAATAGTTAGCGCTGAGGCCAGCGATGTTCTCTGGGCCAGGTGCTGGCACCGTATCTCAGCCCTACTGCAGATGAAGAGACCCAGGCTCTGAGAGGCTCTGTGACCTGTGCAAGGCCATCTGCCCAGAGAGAGGTTTAGCCAGGACTCTGATTTCATAGGCCTAGGGTCTGAATAGTGCACAGCCTCCCCACAGCTGTAGAAGGGGCCTAGCGTTGGGGATTAAACAAGATGCTCTTTGGAAAGCAGCCTGTCAAACGCCACATGGAAGCTTAAGAAGTGTCCACTCCCTTCCAGGTGCTGCTGCATAAGAGCTGAGTCACACACATAACTTCCCTCCAGAGTTGGCTTAGAGACTTACAAGGAGAGGACGCCACAGAGGATGGGATTCAGGTGGTAAGAGACACGCAATGGCCTGCCCTGGGGATTGGAAGAAGGGGGCTCTTGTTAGCAGAGGGGATCAAGGGAGGTTGCATAGAGGAAGAGGCATGGGCTTCCTTTGAGAAGCAGGGAAGATTTCAGTGGGAACAGTTCCTGCCTAAACCTAAGGAAGAGAGGATGAATTCCAGGCTGCTCTCCTCCCTTTCAGTGGGCAGGGCCTGCCACCTCGAGATCAACTGGGCCCAAGACTGTGCACACCTGATGTTCCAGCTATTGTCACCTGCAACCCACAGATGTTGCTCTTCCTTCCAGGGCCTGAGACAGAGGCCCTGCTCTTTCCTTGGGGGCCCCTTAATTTCTTTCCCCTTTCTGACCCCTCTCACTCTCTCTGTCTATGACTGAGCACCTTGAGGGCAGAATGGGTTTTGTCCACTCACCTTGTCCAGCCCCTGATTCCTGTCCCAGCACTGCTCCTGGTAGGTGTGTGCAGGTCAGAATGTACTGGAACAGAATGATACCCCACTGTTACTCCTCCTTCCTCCTTCCTTACCTACGAGGACATTTCGTGACCCTAAATCCAAGCCGATGGGCTTGGAGTCCACCTCTGGTTCTATAGCTAGAGCAAGTCACATAGCTGCTCTGAGTCTCAGTTTCCTCACCTGTAAAATGGGGACAACCAATCCTCTTTCTGCCTTCCTTCCAAGGCTCCGGTAGGTGTCAGGAGAAATTATTTAGGTGGGAGTCCTTTTGAAAAGCAAGCAGCTCTCTCTTGAAACAGAAAGTTTTTTAAAACAATTTTAAAATACTGGTAAAATCCTTTGCTCACTTTTTGCCTATGGTGTTTCATTTTGCCAAATCCTTTAGAGTATGAACTCTTGGATTAACTTTAGAATTTTTATAAATCTTTGCAAGTTAAAAACTCTCTTCACCTTACTATCTCCACGTTACTCTGATTGTACGGATCAGAGAGGTTAAATGAACACACAGCAGAAAGTGGGCTTGAACACAGGTATCCCTCTTTCTGTTTCTGGGTGAGCTCTTTGCCCTGCTGAGTTCTGTGCCCAGCTATTTCTCAGATCAGGAAATGCTACTCCCCTAGCCATGTCAACAATTCTGACTTTGCCAAGTTTCCAAGCTTAGTCCTAAGCTAACCTAGGCCAGGAATTCTCCACAGGCTCTGTGTGTGTGTGTGTGTGTGTGTGTGTGTGTGTGTGTGTTTGCATGTTTTGGGAGGGTCTCCCAGGGCTGGCCTGACCTCAGGAGGAGGAGGGACCTCACTAGAGCTGGGCAGGCAGTGACAGCTGAGGCCTAAGCCCTATACCCTACTGATGAGGGAGGGGCCTCCCTGCCAGCTGCAGCAAACTGGCTGGGCAAGGAGGGGGAGATCAATTCGTTCATTCATTCTACCAAACTGTATTATGCAAAATTTACTTATGCTGGGATCTCGACCACCTGGCTGGGGAGCTACTGAAATGACCCTCCCCCACCCTTCCTTTTTTGAGGGAGTTGGACGGACAGGAAATCAAGAGGAGCTGGGCTGAGAGTGAGCTTGGGGCTGTTGGCTCAGAGGGGAGGTTCCCACTCCTAAGTGTAGGAGAAGGCATCTAAGCTGGGGCTTTAGAGGGTAAGCAGGTGGGAGCCAGGGAAGGAGAGGTGGGAGAGGGCATTCTAGGCCCAGAGAACAGTAAGCAGAGGCCTAGAGGGAGGGCCACCAACAGGCTCAAGGACAATGAGGGTGGCCTGGCCAGCCGAGATGTGTAAGGAGAGGGCGAAGAGATGGTGTTGCTTAAGCATTAGGAGCCCTTCCCTTTGTGATATTTGTCAGCCAAATAAATAGGTTTAATCATATTGAATTCTCTGCTCATAGTTTTATTTCCTTTCCTTAAAGAGACTCCCCGCCCCAAGCTCTCCTGGAGCTTACAGAGCCCCAGTCTCCATGTGGAAGTCTTCTGAGATCAGTGATGGAGGGAGAATGGTGGGCAGTCAAAGAACTTAGAAAAGCTCGGCTGTGTCAAGTGTCTCAAATGTGGAATGTCCAGAATAAAACCTTCCACTGCCCTCCAGGCAGTATGTGGGACAGTCCATGGGGTCATTCCCTACTGGGCCCTCCTCCTCTCCCCATGGTCAAATTACCAGAAAGGCTAATCTGTTCTGCATTCTAGTCATCCACCCCTGCACCCCACAAACCTACACCAATCTACACCCCTGCACCCCTGAGGTCTGCACCCCTGCCTGCCACAGCTCTGCAACCCACCGGCTTCCATGCTGCTTCCTGCAGAGTTGCCCCTCATGCCTTTTTCTCCTGAATTAAGGCCCAGGCCTCTTTGCCCTGCCCTGCACATTTCCATCGTGCCCCATCTGAGGTTGGTTACAAAAGAATGTTCCTAGAAAAGCCCATGCACTGCCCACTACCCAGTGGCCCAGCTTCCTACCCCTCCACCCCTCCAGGGGCCCTCACCCTACCTGCCTGTGCCCCAGTGCTGCTGCTGTCTGTGGGGCAGAGGACACTGGGCTTCCTCCCCTGGAGTCCTTGGGCCTGTCCTCAGGCCTGTCCTCAGACTTTTCCTGTCTAGACTACGCATCCTTATCTGCAGCCTGGAGAACCACCTCCTCCTTTCCTACCTGTAGTCCAGACAATGAGATAAGATAAGATTTATAACCTTGTTTGGTTTAAGAGTTGAGACTTTGCCTTCTCACTTCAGGTCCCCAGAGCCTGGCCCAGGATACTGCGGGCGTTTAGAAGCGGCAAAAAACAAGAACACGGTTATGTGGACCATCTCTACTCACCTTGCTGTTGTCACCAGGGAGGTCACATGACCAGCTTACCACATCTGTGATCACCCAGGCTTCTCAAATGGTTTTGCCTTCCGATCTCTCCCCCACCAAGAAGCATGAATGACTCATCTTGGCCACCACACTTGCTGGCCCTACCTTCAGGTCACTTCCATCCTGACCCTCCGTCTTTCCTGTATTTAAAATGAGGAGATGAGGAACAGTCCGAGATGGTAGGTGTGTGGTGTATAATGTCGCCTCTCCTACCCGGATGTCTTACAGGGGTCAGGGGTCATGAGCAGGTGTGGTGCTCTGCTCTGAAACCGTCTGCTTTCCCAGCTCCTGTACCCCCAACACACACACACAGGACATGCCACCCGGAGAACGGGGGGTTCCTCTGCCGGGAGCGCCTTCCCTCCCTTCACCATGCCCTGTGCTCCTCCTCCTCTTTTCCAGGGCCCCCCTCGGGACACGATCTCTGGTGTCCAAGCACTCTGTCTCTCCTCTGTGTCCATGAACACTGTGCTATCAATTACAATTTACTGGATTACTTGTCAACTCACCTCCAAGACTCATGAGGGGAAAAGACCTAATGCATAAAACACAGAGCCTGGCACATAGTGTGTGCTCAGTAAATGTCTCATGAATAAACAATGTAAAAGTGAAAAAGAAGCTTAACCTAACTAGCTCCATTTTGCTTCTGACTCCCAGTGGGAATATTCTTAAAAACTTCTACATAGCTCTGTACATAGGCCATAAGCCATCTGATTCTTTATAAGATTTAATTTGCAGTTCAACGGTAAAAAACAAAAAGATGATAACCCTTCCTTTCCCAAAGCAACTCCCCAGGGATATTGAAAAGGATACACACAAATAACAGTGACCTTCATGCTCCAAAGTTAACTGACTGGATCAAAGAAACTTCACAACCTTCTGGGACCCTCTCTGATGCTCAGATGCCTGTGGTCCTGGTTATCTTTTGTAAATCCCCCCACCCCAGTCTTCCTTCTTCCTTAACATAGAAAAAGAGTCTGAAGTTCATACTAATTTAAGATGGTTCTTTAAGATCTTAGTCCATTATCTTCCCAGTTTGCTGGCTCACCAAATCAAAGTCATTTTCCCTGGGCGGTGCCTGTGGCTCAAAGGAGTAGGGCTCCAGCCCCATATCCCGGAGGTGACAGGTTCAAACCCAGCCTTGGCCAAAAACTGGAAAAAAAAATTAATTAATTAATAAGTTAATTAATTAAAAAAGTCATTTTCCCTGCCCCAATACCTCATCTTTCAACTTACTGGCTGTCCTGCAGTGAGTGGTACAAGCTTGGACTTGGTGACAATTAATGCCTGTGTGATGGGGAGACGTCACTACCAACTCTGTGTAGGAGTGTCACCTTGTCACCACCACCCCCACTGAAGGCTGGGAACTGCTTCCCAGAATCCTCTTCTGTTAGGGGTTAAATCATGCACCCCTAAATTCACAAGCCTTTGGCCCCAGTACCTTGGAATCTGGCCTTGTTTGGGAATAGAGTCCTTGTAATTAGTTAAGATGAGGCCATATTGGAATAAGGTGAGTCCCTAATTCCATAATATAGCTGGTGTCCTTATAAAAGGGGGGAAATTCTAGCAAACACACACACACAGAATGTTATGTGAAGATGAAGGTAGAGATCAGGGTGATGCCTCACGTGCCAGCGAATGCCAATGATTGCCGTAAAGCCCCATGAGCTGGAGAGAGAGGCACAGACCAGGTTGTCCCTCACAGCCTGGGAAAGAACCAACACTGCCAACACCTTGGCTCAGACGTCCGGCCTCCAGCCCTGTGAGATGAGGCCTTACTCTGTTTTGTGCTGAGACTGGGTGATTTATAAAGAACAGAAGTCTATTTCTCACAATTCTGGAAGCTGGAAGGCCAGGATCAAAGTGCTGACAGGTTCGATTGTCTGGTGAGGGCTGCTCTCTGTTGCCAAGATGGCACCTTGAAGCTGCGTCTTCTGGATGGGAGGAACACTGTGTCCTCCCATGGCAGAAGGCAGAGGGCCATCAGTGACATACTACCTCCTTTAAGCCCTTTTATGAGGACACCTAATCCCATTCACGAAGGCACAGCCCTGGTGACCCAATCCCCTCCCAGAAGTCCCCGAGGTCCCGGTGCTCCACAGGACTCTGCTGCCTGAGCCGGGGCTTTAGCTGTGGGTTTGTTCTAGTCTCCCCAGAACCCCAGCCCAGCCTCTTCACACTCAGTGGGCCTCCCCACTACTGTCATAGCCCTTATCCCAGTATCACTTATGGTGGCTATTTCCCTGACCAAACACAGACTGATAACAAGCTTCAAAATGTCACAGTGGAGGTTCTCTTGCTCGGCTACATCTCTGCCAAATGATGCCCCCACTCAGGCTCCATCAGAAAGGAATAACAGCCCTGTGGGAGTGGCTGCTAGACCTGTGAGCTGTTCACTCAAGTGACAATCACAGTGACAGATGAATACATTTTCATCTATCAGCTGTTACAGAGACCCCTGAACATGGCCACCCAACTTCATAACTCACTGGGAAGAATCAGTTGCTAAATTCTAAACACCTACTGTCTGATATTTACAAAGCCAGGGAGAGGCGGGTGAAAGGCTTTTCTAGGAATGTGTGTGGCAGGCTGGAGCCTCTGAGGGACTAGCCACAGATGCCAGGTGGGCTCCAGAATGGCATGCACAACTAGCTCCTATCAGATCACAAGCACTTGTTACCCCTCACCCCAACTAGCTGTTCTGGCAGAGTATTCCCGAGAAATAGGCAAGTCTCCTGGATGAATAAGGCTCAGTGCTTAAAAGTTTCAACACTTACCTTGAAAGGCTGGAAACCCAGACAAGCTCAAGGAATCCAACACAAAACCCACAGCGGGTCCTCAACCTCTTAAAACACACTTCTTGCCATCAGCTTCCCTTCTACCACCCCCAGGGCACTTCCCTATACCTGCCTGAGGGCAGGGCACCTGCTGCACCAGGACCCACACATTGTCACCCTTTCCTGCTGCTATCCAGTGCGGGCCAAGCTCTGTACGTGTATTAACTCACTTCATTATGACAGTGCCGGGAGGCAATTATGTTTATTCCCATTTTCTAGTCAGGAAACTGAGTCCCAGGTGGGCTAAATCACGTGCCTGACATCACACAGGGAGTACTTGGCAAAGTTAGGGATGAGCCTCTACTTCACACACGAGAGCAGTGGTTTTCAAGCGTTAGCAAATGGGAGCTCATGCTTAGAATTCAGATTCCTGGGCCCTGGTTTTGTTTCAGTGGGTGGGGTCTGGCTGGGACTCAAGCTGATGAATCTGCTGCAGCCAGTCTGTGGCCCACATCTGGGGTGGGAGTGTAACAAATACTTCTCTCCCTGAGGAAGTTCTCCACACATTCCTCCTCTCCACAAGCCTCCCCACAGGAGTCTCCCACTGCATACTCTGAGTTAATGTCAGAGCTCAGATCCCAACTCCTGCATGTATCTGCCCTGTGTGACCCTTGGGTGAGACACTCAACCTGTCCTTATCCTGATTTTCTCATCTGTAAAATGGGGGAAATGTAGGTGCTATCTGAGAGTTGTTATGAGCACGAAATAAGTGCAAATATATACAAGGCTTGAAACAATGCCTGGCACATAATAAGTTCTCAAAAAAAATCAGTCGTTATTATTATTACAACTATCTGGGGAGGTTATTATTACTGTTAAACTATTTTAAGGATATGTGTCCCATATGCACAATAAGATTCTAAACTCCTGAAAAGCACAAAGCTTAGCATAGGTCAGGATGAGCAGTAGATACTCAACAAATACCCACTGACAGCATACATTAATTGTTAAAATTCATAAGTAATCAAATCCCATAATTAATATATAAATATATCAATAATAATGATGCCAACATCATAAGTAATAATATTGTTGAGCACTTGTGGAGCATCTAATATACACCAGGATTCAGGTTAAACACTTTACATGAATACATTTAAATTTGAATTTAAATTTAAATTAAATATTTAAACATCACAACAATTATTCATGAGATGGGTACTACTTCCAATAAGAAAACAGACATGGGCTCGGTGCCTGTGGCTCAGCGGGTTAAGGCGCCAGCCACGTATACCTGAGCTGGTGGTTTCGAATCCAGCCCGGGCCCACCAAACAACAATGATGGCTGTAACCAAAAAATGGCCGGGCGTTGTGGCAGGCACCTGTAGTCCCAGCTACTTGGGAGGCGGAGGCAGGAGACTCGCTTGAGCCCAGGAATTGGAGGTTGCCGTGAGCTTTGAAGCCACAGCACTCTATCCAGGGTGACAGCT
>CAUYRH010179020.1:0-16876 GCA_963574655.1 Perodicticus potto
CCATGAATGGATTAATAAATTGTGGTATATGTACACCATGGAATATTATGCAGCCTTAAAGAAAGATGGAGACTTTACCTCTTTCATGTTTACATGGATCGAGCTGGAACATATTCTTCTTAGCAAAGTATCTCAAGAATGGAAGAAAAAGTATCCATTATTCTCAGCCCTACTGTGAAACTAATCTATAGCTTTCATACAAAGGCTATAATCCAATTATAGCACAAGAATATGGGAAAAGGGGCAAGGGAGGGGAGGGGAGAGGATGGGTGGAGGGAAGGTAATTGGTGGGATCACACCTACAGTGCATCTTAGAAGGGTACTGGTGAAACTTACTAAATGAAGAATATAAATGTCTTAACATAAAAACTAAGAAAATGTCATGAAGGCTATGTGAACCAGTTTGATGAAAATATTTCAGATTGTATATGAAACCAGCACATTATACCCCATGATTGCATTAATGTACACAGCTATGATTTAATAAAAAATATTTTTTAAAATGGGCTGTGCATGCAGGTATAGTGGCTCACACCTGTAATCCCAGCACCTTGGGAGGCCAAGTGGGGAGATCACTTTAGGCCAGGAGTTTGAGATCAGCCTGGGAAACACCAAGAGATACTTTCACTACAAAAAAAAAAAAAATTAAAAATTAGTCAGGTGTGTTGACAAGTGTACTCCCAGCTGCTCAGGAGATGGGGATTACTTGAGCCCCAGAGTTGGAGGATGCAGTGAGCAGTGAGCTGTGATTGTGCCACTGTGCTCCTGCCTGGGCAATAGAGTGAGACCCTATCTTGAAACAAAGCAAGGAAGAAAGGAAGGAAGGGAGTGGGGAAGGAAAGGAGGGAGAGAGGGAAAGAAGAACGAAAGAAGGGCGGGAGGAATTAAAAGTTTAAAAATGAATTTTCTACATTCATTATAGCAAATAGTTAACATTTGTTCTGTTGTCACACAAACTTTTGGTGGCTACATAGTAGTAGCAGCATAATCCTTGTTGAGTTTTGCCAATTATCTAACACTGAGCAAAATGAATGCCTGTTCCTGAAGAGTGTAGAACCAAATAGATGCTTCCAAATACCTGCATCAAGTTGGGGGCAGTACAGGAATCTGTCATGAAGCCTTCTCTCTCAAGGGCCTTTCCTGTGGAGCACCTGAACACACAGATGAGAAGTCAAGTAATTTTCCCCTCACGATAAACCTGGAGATCTTAGAGGAAATAACAAAACTGGGTGCTGCTAGGTTCAGGACAAAGAGGAACAATTTTGAAGGCATATCCTGACTAACTTTCAAAAAAGATAATTACAGAAGCTTAAATAAAACTAATGAGTTTAACCAACTACTTATCACTCTAGATGGTAGTGTTTTATTATGAAAGGAAAGAACTGGCTCGGTGCCTGTAGCTCAGCAGCTAGGGTGCCAGCTACGTACACCAGAGCTGACGGTTTCAAACCCAGTCCAGGCCTGCCAAATGACAATGACAACTACAACCAAAAAATAGCTAGGCGTTGTGGCCGGCACCTGTAGTCCCAGCTACTTGAGAGGCTGAGGCGAGAGAATCGCTTAAACCCAAGAGTTGGAGGTTGCTGTGAGTTGTGACGCCACAGCACTCTACCAGGGTGACATAGTGGAGTCTGTCTCAAAAACAAAAAAAAAAGGAGGAACCGATTGACACCTTCATCCACATCCTGCTGATACCTGGATTATTTTTTGTTGCTCTACACAATAAAATAAACAAGGAAGAAAATCTCTCTTTTGTAAAAATTGTTTTTTAAGTTTAAACAAATGCCTTCCATGTGCATCATACTCCCAACTCTAAAGACAGAAAGTTGAATTTTTGTCCCTACACACTCACCTATCTTTTTAAGCTCCTCAATCTTTACCCTCTACTTTAGCACCTGAAGCTTATTTGTACTATCCCAGCACCACTCCTCAAACCACTCCCCCTCTTTATCCTGCCTTCTCCTTGAGTCTATGCTTAAGAAACTCAGATGGGTCACTAAATCTGGATATAGCAGTCCATACGTTCTGTGCATTGCTTAATGAGCATAAGCTAGATATAAATGTATCAATCTGAGCTCTTGAAATACTTGGGGTTATTTTGAAACCTCTATAAACCATCTCTTTAAAAGTGTTTTGTAAACCACTCATAGGTCCACCTAATTTTTTCTTGGAATACAAGGTAATCATTTGCTTGCTGGTCATGAAGTAGATATCTATCCATTCTTTCAAGACAATAGAATTACTAATTATTGTAAACAAACTCTGTACCGAGTCCTCTTTTGTTTTGAAAATAACAAATGAGCTCCAACATCAAAGAACTCATTTTAGTGAAAAGTCAGTGATGTAAATAAAAAATTAACACAGCTTCAGTGAATAACAGAATGAAATACATATACAGAAAAGAGCATAAAAGAACAATTTCTTGAGGTTCATGGACAGGCCCATCTGACAAAAATATGCACGACCTTCCCCCCACCTGCCACAGTGTGCACAATATTGACGATGAGAGTTGCTCATTTGGGATAAGGAACTGTTCTCCCAAAGTCCACATGCAATGTAAGCGTTACTTGGAAAGACTAATTATCTAATTAGCATGGTTTCATTTGTTCTTAAAAGGGGCGCAGTGTTGGACACAAGATATGTGTGTTTGGGTGAAGATAATTTAATGGTTGGTTCATGGGGTACAGCCAGTAAAGGACGAATCAGATGGGACAGAAGTTCGGAAGGACTACAGAGTAGACCAGCATTGTGAGGGCATGAACGGAGAAGAGTAGGACTCGTCCAGACCAGCCCTCTTAAAAGCAGGGTTATTATTGTTTCTCCTTAAAACTAGGTCACTAATTAATCAGTTAGGCATATTTCTCCCACATTGTGTTTTCATAACATGGTCTTTGGAGTCAAATCAAGACCACCCTCATATTTTGTAAGATGGATTTAGGATTTCCTCATGTCCTGTTGCCAGCAAGACATCTGCAGATGTAGGAAGGAAAAAAACTCTGAAAACTGGGGTTTCTGAGGCTGCCATATTAGGAAATTGTATGCTTAGATAACCGGTAGCTGATTTTCCTCCTGTCCCTCCCATGCAAGTTTCCTTTGGGTTGTTGTTTCCATGTGTACGTCTTCTCTATCCTCTTTAAACAGGTCACCAATTTCTCTTCGCCTTGCAGGCAACTGGAACGAACTACACCATCTAATCTTTCTTTAATGGCCTTTATCAGTTTCTTTCCATTCTGCTTTAAGCAGATGAGGGTGAAAAACGCAAGTTTCTAAAATTTTAAAAGAGAGGCCAAAAATTTAAAAGTTCAAAAAAGGTCAAATAATCACTAATTTTCAACAAAATTCAAGGCAACAATTAGGCTCCAGATTTGTCTCCTGTTCTTATAATCCTGTATAAAGATAAATCTAATACTGATTTTCATTTTCACACTGTGTTCACACAGCGTGTCTTTGAATGGTAATTACAAATCAACTGTTGCTAAGATCTATGATTTTTCTTCTAATTGACAAAAAAAAGATGTAGACAGGTTCTTGAAACAGATGTTTATTACTAATGAAAACAGTACAATTATATACATGGGAAAAGAAGGATCTTTATATGTACATAAAAACTTTAAAAGCTTTGTTTTTCATTAGCCAATAATAAGACCAGAAAAATGCAACAAAATAGTATGGTAACATGAATTTATGTGATCTACAATCTGGATAAAATGCCATTATAAACAAGATGAAAAAGAAAAGTCTTTCGCTATCCATACTCTGTATTAAACACACGTTACCTACACTATCGTGGAAGTGTCATCACATCGAGCTGATATAAAAATTACACCTGTATTCTCTGATATCATATCATTATTTCCCTATAGATGCCCTTAATCTTTAATTAAATATAAGAGAACAAAAAACAGGCTGAAGAATCACTTAATCTATGCTGTGGCTATAACTATAGCTGTGGGTAGTATTTTTAACCTGTGTCCTACTATCCTGAGGGGAGTGATTTAATCTTTCTCTTATTAATTCACAAGAGTAGTGTAAGGTTTTAGAAAATGCATGAGTCAAGGAAATTTCCAGGCAAGTTCTTTACATCATCAATGACATTATGGTACCCTCCCACCTGCCCACCTCTAGCCAGGACCCTTTGTG
Organism: Perodicticus potto; assembly: GCA_963574655.1. NCBI lineage: Eukaryota > Metazoa > Chordata > Mammalia > Primates > Lorisidae > Perodicticus > Perodicticus potto. The sequence goes on from CAUYRH010179020.1 coordinate 4,141, forward strand.
GAACACAGTGTGATGGAGTTGAGGATTGTGACCTTCACGTCATTTTTCTGCATTTATTACACAATTGGGAACAGAGGAGCTAGAACTCTGACTCATTGCAGGTGGACTATAAATAAGGAAGGCTGGCCCCACCCATTCCTACTGGGAATTGATAGAAATATTTTAGAAAAAAAGAAAAATACGAAACGACCCATATTTTTCCTGGCTAAAAAAATCCTTACTTTGATACACTTTTCTTATAGAGAAACTCTTTCAACTCTCCTCTATCAACTCTTTTCTTATAGAGTAAATATGTTGTCTTCTCTTTCTCTTGCAAAATAGAAATTCAAATCAGAGACTAAAACATGTCAAAGTATTTGTTATTGAAAACATAGAAATGACACAAAAATACCACCTACCTAAAAATGAAAAAAAATGGAAGGCAAACTTAGAAAACAAGCATGCAAAAAAATAGTTCAGGAATCATATTTGAGTCAATCTATGTTTAGAGCTGCAAAGAATATTTGTACACAGAGGTAATAGTAAGACAGTGTTGTTCAACTACATTCTAATTCACTACATGGCAAATAAAAAGAAAATTAGGAGGCAGGGAGCCAACTCATGGTGACTAGACAATGCAAAAGAAAAATCAGATGATACCTGCACTCATTTTGTTACGTAAATAGTGAACAAATACCCACAAGCCATTGCAATAGTGAAAATGGAGCCCTATTTATCAAATAAATTTACCTTTATCCATAACCCTTTAAAAAATAGTGTATTAACTCAATTATAAAAGCTACATTTGTAAAACTCCACAGTAACTTCTGAATCAAAAAAGAAAGGTTATTTACCATCCACTTATAGTGCTAACTGCATTTTACACATATTGTTTTCAAAAAAAGTAATAGTCTTATTTGAATATTATGTTGCTAGGTTAATGAGGATGTTCTTATATTATGAAAATTTCATTCCTCAATTGTGTAGCCTAAATAAGAATTTAGCCTAAGACTTTCAAATGAACACATGCCATCCTATCACCTTGGGAAAACTCTTTTGAAAGGAAAGTCTTTCACGCTGATAGCTCCTTCATGTTTTAATTCCAACATGAGTGAGTCTTCTTCTTGGGGTCTGCCTTCTTCAATCTGTTAGCAATGATTCAGTTATCACAAAAGTAGGACTTAAGCCTTTATTCCTGAACTGAGGCCTCCTTTTTCCCTGATTGTTAAGGGGTTCTTACACTCTTCCATTTCATTGGTGTAAAATATATATTCTTACAGACCAAAGTACTTTGCTCTTGCATGAAAAGGTCATGTGAAAAGAAATTAGAGATGTAACATGTGTCAGAATTCCCAAATTCCCACTTCATTGCTTGGCTTGCAAAAACCAATGGTCTCATTTGGCTGAGTTCTGTGCTTCTCCTAAGTGTTCTGCAGGTGACCAGCCCTAGAAGGATTTATGTCCATCTAGAATTCTTCCAGCAAGTACAGACTGAAAGGGTTGCATTCTAGTGTTAATTTGTGATAAGGACACATTTTCATCTAACACAGATCATTCAGTAAAAAAGTTAAAAATAATTAAGCAGAAAACTTTGAAGGTTTACATTTACAATCAAACATTGAGTGGTGATAAATATTACTAGCATTTATAATGCTTTAAAGATAATGATCAATTACTTTTCAAATAAGCCCCGTAGCAAGTGTCCCAGGAGTGGCTTATATCACAGGATGCAAGTGTCCCAAGAGTGGCTTATACCTATGGTGAACTCAGGGAGGATCCATTATATGAGAAAGGAATGAAAGGGAATACTGGGATAAAGGAACTATCTTGACACATACGAACACACACGCAAAACCTGTTTTCCACGCATACTTTGCAAAATATCGAGGCTCTGTTTTGTAAGCAGGAATTAATGTCGACAGGAGGTATTACACAAAGGAGAAGCAATGCAAACGAGCTAATCTATAGTATATGAGGTAGTGAAGTGCTGTTTCTCAAATTATATACCAAGAACTAGAAAAGGTTCAGGATTTTTTCCACACTTTTAGTTCTCAGAAGCAATCAGGGAACTTATTAGTACCGACTCAGTCCACCAGTCAATTGGCAAAGTTTATTCTCAGCACCATGGCCTTGATTGACACCCACGCCCTTCCTGCCCATGTGATCAAATTCATCTTTAGATTAATAGGAATCTTCTAAACTTTACGCATATGTATCATTCCTGAAAGTTTAGAAAAGTAGGATATTGACAAACTCAACATAGCAATAGTGCAATCTTAAATAATATGCTCAGGAAATGAAAAACTCTGGTAGAAACACAACATGCAAGCTTAATTCTATACTGCAACAGCAAAAAGGTGGTTGCTTTTTCTTTAGCAATTTGATGGTTTAAAAAAAGACATCTTATTTAGAGGAATATCTGATTATTAATTATATTAAGACTCCTTCAAAGGCTTCCCCATTTCACCTGACAATAACAAATATGCTACAAAATATTCACTTTCTAAGTTTGATTTCACCTTGTTCCAACAGTATCAGCTTGTTTTCCTGCCAGGAAACCTGAGGCACAGTCCTTAGGAGACATCCTCAAAGATTCAGAAGCAGACAGTAATTGCAGCCCTAATTCCACAGTCCAACTTTTTTCTTGTAAAATATTTTCCAGAACTCACATAGTTTTGAATTTCTTTAAACACAGCTTCGGGTGTCTGCAGAAATAAAAATCTGTTACTACATTCTGAAATTATAAGCAGGGGATAAAAGTGTGCCCTACATTTAACTTTTTAAAGGAGAAAACTCCTCTTCCAACAGTGTTCAAAATCCTGATTAATCATATAACGTAGATATCAAATAATCTCCATCTTCTCCAGGCTTCTAATCCATTTCGAAATAGGAGTTTGGGTTAAAGCTCTTCCCTGCCATGAAAAAACAGAGAGTAATTCATTGAAAAAGTAAAAAATGTACTGAAACGCATTTTTATTGTAATACATCACTAAGCTATATTCCTAAAATCACCAGTACTTTCTGTTTTTCTTTCTTTCTTTGAAGGAAAGTTATCCCGTGCTATGCTAAGTTTAAAACAAAAATTCAGTCTACAAAGACCCTGAAATGCTTTCACTAAATCCTAAGTCAAGTTGATTAACATTTTAATGGGGCTACCTAGTGGGTGAAAACTCTGAAACTAAGTGAAAACAGAAAATGCTGTATGGATTATGTACCCAACATGTTTTCAATGCCATCTTCCCTCTGTGAACGCCTCCCTTAAGGTTGTAGTATCTATGTGGACTTTCTTTTTAGTTCACCAGAAGAAACTAAACCGTGTAATCAACCATCCTGTCCCTAGTTAGGTTCTGCTAAGTCCTTTCTTCAGCTATCTTAGCCTAGATGAGATGCATTTTTAATTCAGGAACCACATTCAGGCCTGTGGCTCTGAGAGGCTAATAAAGGGTCTTAGGTAAGACAAAATTTCATCCATTTAAGACCACTAAAAAAAAAGAAAAATTTCATCCATGTTCTTCCTATTGGATACTACAGAAATGGAGCCATGGGCTATCTTCTGGCTGAAGATGCAGGGATGATTGGATGGTTTGTTTTAAGAGGCAGATGCAGCGCCGGGTGCGGTGGCTCATGCCCAGGGATCTCTGTTGGAAACAGACAGTGTCTCAGTTTTAAATCTTCTCTGCCACCTCCTATCAAATAAGTCCCTTCAACTTTCCAAGGCTTCCTTTCTTCAAACGAAAACACTCAATCTATAAAGCCATTATACGTGATAAATGAGATCATCCATGTGGACATGCACAAACTTTAAAGAGTTCAGGAAATGTTGGGTATCGCCATGTCCCCTGTCACACGGACAGGAAGGGCGTGCTCACCCTGGTGGCACCACTCTAAGGCAAGCCAAGTAGACCCTGGGTTGGGAGTTTCTTTTCAAATGCTTACATTTGATGTTCTCTCACAAAAGCTGCAAACTCAGGGTCATTGGCATACAGCTCCAGAACTCTCATTCTCTCTTGAATTTCCTTAAGCAAAAAAGGAAAAAAGGATTGCATTAGAAAAACCCCAACAGGTTTGAAAGAAATTGTGAGTTTCTCCCTATTCAGGGGCGAGCTCTAAGAAAGAATTGCCCTTTCAGGGAAATGGAAGGTTCCACATACACTTCTCTGGATATTGCATATATTGTTCTAACTCAGAAATATTTCTTAAAGAAGGAGGGAATACAGAGTATTCTGCTAATAACAGGAAAAGGAGCCAATGGGTGGGAAATAAGAAACAGCTGAGAACTGAATACCTTCTACGTATCGTATTGGGAAGTTAGAGGTTAAAACCAATCATGAGATAATTTTCACCTTTCCATGCACACACACACACACACACACACACACACACACACACACACACTCCAGCAGTAGCAGCAGCACAGTGCACCAGTAAAAATGCAAAGTTTCCTACCTCTCTAGAAAGCTCACTGCTCTCATACATCTGTCTGATTTCTTCTCTGCTCAGGCCACCAATCATCTCTCCACCCGCAGAGCTGCAGAAGGGAAGCTGGGGATAGAGTCCCTCGTACTGCTCACATCCGGCCATGTGACTTTCATACATGGGGTTGAACTTCAAAGCATTCTCAATGGATGAGAGGCTGTCAGGCTCCCTGAGGGAGCCACAAAAAGAAAGATATGATTAATTCAGGTTCTTCTTAGAAGGCTCAACTACTTGGAAGGCTACTTACCTGGGACGAGAATTCTGTTGGAGAAGAAAAGAGGTAAACTGGACACGTGGTGGGGGTAGAGTGTGCGAGTGTGAAAAATAGCCAGATCATCTCACAAAAGACTTATCAGGTGTTATCATTCTCTTGGGCCCAGCAAGTCCCCTGTGGCAGTAACCCAGGTCTCATTTACCTTATTTGCTCTCAGTGCCTGGCACTCAGTAAATGTTGGTTGGGAGCTATGTTTGCCAATTTACGGTATTTCATTAAACAAAGGCAGGTCTCTCATCCATAAAAGTATACATATCAAAAATCAGTGTGTAGCCACACATAAAATCTGATCAAACTATAAATATTGGGGTTTGGGGTAGCTGGGCCTCAAATTTGATTCAACTCTATGAATATTTACTGAGCATTAATTATGTGCCTAGGACTATTCTAGAAGCTGATGATACAAAGAATTTGTTGCAATCTCTACCCTGAATGAGACTACAGTCTAATGAACAATCAGACACAATGAACAGTATGAGAACAATGATGGAGGTATGTTCTGGGTGCTCTGGGAATCTGGGAGAGGTATCTCTTCAGGCAAGGGAGAGGGTGAGGGAAGGTAAACTAGACGTGAAGTGGTAACTCTTGTAGACTCTAGCACAGAAGCAAAGTGCAACCTGGGATTACGACCACGTAACAGCCCAAAGGGTCCCTGGATGCCTAGCCTAGCAAATGGACCAGGTTTTATCTCCCCTACCATTGAAGCAACACTTAACTAACAGAATCAGATTTCAGATAACAGCCCTGGATGCCTAGCCTAGCAAATGGACCAGGTTTTATGTCCCCTACCATTGAAGCAACACTTAACTAATAGAATCAGATTTCACATAACAGCCCTGGATGCCTAGTCTAGCAAATGGACCAGGTTTTATGTCCCCTGTCATTGAAGCTATGCTAACTAATAGAATCAGATTTCGTTTCTTGCCAGATTCTTACCTAGATTTAAAATCCAGCTAACTGCCACTGGTATGAGCCAAAGGGGAACAAGTTGTCACAGATCTGCTCCTCACACAAGAGAAAGAACTTTTCCATCTCGTCCCCACCAGCCACTCTCCAAAGGCTTCCCACCATGAAACAGGCATTCTGGGCACATGCAACAATACTGTCCTCCCCTTCCCCTAAGATTCATGCTTCCTCCCCGACTTTGCTCATGCTCATTCAACTAGCTAGAGATTATCCCACCCCAACTAGCTAAAGATTATCCTCTTTTAGCTGGACCAAAGAGTAGCAAATGCCTACTCTTTGGTCCAGCTAAATGTCCACAACTATTATTAAAACTTTCAGGGACCTCTTCCCCAAGCAAAACTAATTTATACCTATTCTGGGCTCATTAGCACCTTACTCATAATGCTACTTCCATTCCTTTTTGATTTAACACTCCTTTAAAGTCTGCAGCCATGCTTTTATTTAACCTTATAGCTCTCTCCCACCCACCCGGTCCTTGTCTGATACTTGGCACATGGTGATTGCTAAATGAAGAATAAATCAAATATTTTTTTCCATCAGAGAGTTCTTTTTCTCATTTACCTGGAGGGCCTCTCTCTTTCTCTCCTGGTATGCCGTGCTTGAAAAGTTCTGACGAGGAAAAAGATGACAGCAGAAGACAGCAGAAGAAGTCCAACCACCGAGGCTATGGTGATGCCTATGACCAAGGGCTCAGACACAAACTCCTCACAATGCTCCCCTCGGTACCACCAGTTCTCACCCACTCTGCATCTGTAACCAACAGTCCAAAATCTGAATCCATCTGCTCCGGGTAACACTTAACAGCAGAAACTTCCGAGGGATTGGGAAAAGGTAGAGCAATAAATGCTGACGACAGGAAGCTTCATTACAGAGTCACATATGCTGGTGAAATGATCATACAATTCAAGGCAGTGCATAATGTCTGGCAGAGACCTAACAGGCCTCAATGACTGCAAAGGATTGAACAAAATATTGAATAGATTTAAAATATTTAATACTCCTCCATATATGTAGATAACAGAACAGCAGGCCCAGGAAAGGCAGAACCTGGGATGAGGTCACACGATTAGTCAGCTACAGAGCCGGGTCTAGCGCGGAGGACTCCAGACTCCTCACGTCCTTTCACCCTACTAGAGATGTCCTCAAAACCCTAAAGACTCAGACTGGTGAGAAAACATTTTCAATCCAGACAGCAGCAAGGAAATCACTGCATTTCAAAATAATACTCATTTCTCTGAACACTAAGAGATTGTTTTTACTCTTAGTAATCTAGCTAAATTGTATACTTTTTTCCCACTTTCTAACATTTTATTCTAAAATAATAGTGAACTTACAGAGTAATTACAAAAATAAAAATAAATAACACAGAAGTACTAGTATACTCTTTATGCAAATTCATATTTTTAACATTTTTAATGCATTGTTTGAAGATGTTACATAAGACTAGGGACATTTTTTTACATAACTACGGTATACTTTTTCCTGTGGAAGAGGCTAGCTCATTTCTACCTGTCTTCTCTGTTTTTTGGCATCCATGCCAACATTTTCCCATTTTGACTTTACAAATTTATGTTTCTCCTGCTTATTCTCAGCATCCTCTTCTCTTACAACCATACAGCTTGGTTGTGTGTGGTTCACAGGCTAATTTGTTCGGCCTTGTTTTATAGGAGTGGCAGAAAATGGCAGAAAAAGGTGTTTAGGCTAACTGAGTCTGCCTATTGGCAACATTCTCCTTGTTTCTACCTTTAAAAATGAACCTCAGGGTACTTAACAAAATATTTTTGTCTCCACTTTGAATACTTCAAATACTTGCTTTTCTTTTTTTTTTTTAATGAATACTCAGTAGAACCAAAAGGAGTCCAAAGTCATTAAGAATATAATCCAAGTAGAACAATAAAATTCCTTATTTTCACTTTATGCCTAAACCTCACTTAAACACCTTACAATCAGCACTAAAAACTATAACACAAAGCTCTCCAACTACTCTAAGTAGGAGGACATATTTTAGATAATATAGAGGGTGCCTAAAAAAGTATACACATTTTCAGAAAGGAAAAAATGGTACTAAAATTGTAATACTCAGTATATAGCAATAATAAAAGATGAATACAAGTCACATTGAGTACTCCTATAATTGCAAATGTGACTTGAGTATCATAATGTCAATATAGCTTTTTTCCTATCTTAAAATATATATAGATTTATTTGGTACTCTCTGGAATTTTTTATAGCTCCCTAATGCATAAAATAACCAACTGAACTAGGCAAAATCCTATCCTATTAAATGACTTGGTTTTTACGTGATAATTAGATGTCACCCATCTATTGGCTAGATATATTTTCTATAATAAATATTATAATAATTATCCTAAAATTATAAATTCAGACCCCTTTTCCTTAGAGGAAGTATCTATAGCCTGCATAGCCAAATTCTCTAACTATAGCATACCTACAAATGGCCCCATGCCCAGGCATAATGTCACACTTCCCATCATTCAAGCAGAAGTCAGGCTGTAGGTCACAGACACTCTGACAGGGCAGTTCTTCCACACTCAAGTACCCAGGGTAGCATCTGCACTTTGCTTCTCCACTCCAGGGGTTGACCAGACACTCTGAAAATTCATTGCATGCCTGAAACTTGCAAGGGTTTGCTTCATCACCTAAAACATCAAACAAACCAAAGAATAAGGCAAGGAAAAGCAAAGCACAGAAATTGGGATACAAAAAACCCCTTCCTGAAGCTCTCCCCAAACCTATCATGGGACAACACCCTTCTTGAACCCTTAAAGTACACCATTACTACAAATACCATTTTTCAAAAAATAGCCAGGTGTTACGGTGGGCACCTGTAGTCCCAGCTACCTGGGAGGCTGAGGCAAGAGAATCGCTTAAGCCTAAGAGTTTGAGGTTGCTGTGAGCTGTGATGCCAAGGCACTCTACCCAGGGTGACACAGTAAGAGTGTGTCTCAACAACAACAAAAAATAATTAATTGGACAATAACTGTGAAAAATGGTCACATTGACCATGGATGGGCCTTTCACCCTACCTAGTCTCCCTGTGTTCCTCACTGCTGTGTGGCAATCCATGAATGACAAATGGGCAAATGGTGACACAGACACTGAAAACAGAGGAAATCAGTGGAAGTGATCCATGGAAGCACCCATATAAAAAAGTGTAGAAGCCTACAGGGAATAAAAAGAAATAGCATAGTCTCTTAGTTTATAGAAAAACTAATATCGCTTTGAAAAGCAATGTTTTTCTTGCTACTCTGGAAATTAAAGAAAACTTTGCACAAGGCCACCCCCTTGGCATTTGAATGATCTCAGAAGCTGATCTCCTTTGGTTCCGTGTGGAAATAGGGGGACGTACTAGGTTGAATACTGTTCCCCAAAAGTTCATGTTCCCCCAGAACCTCAGAATATGACCATCTTTGGAAATAGAGCCTTTTTAGATGGACCAAATTAAGAAGAGGTCATACTAGATACTAATCCAATGAGGGAGACTCTGATCCTTATAAAATAAATCTTTGAACACAAAGACACAGGCACACAGGAAAGAAGGCAGAGACAGAGGCAGAGATTGGAGCAATACACTGACAAGTCAAGGGATACCAAGGATTGCCACAAACTTCAGAAGATAGGAAAAGGCAAGACAGGATCCTTCCTAGAGCTTTCAGGGAGAGTGACACTGATTTTGAACTTCTAGCCTCAAGAACCATGAGAGAACAAATGCCTGTTGTTAAAAGCCACCTAGTTTGTGGCTGTCTTCTCAGCAGCCCTAGAAAACTAACGCAGGGGACCACTGCCAAGGTGCTTACGCAACAGGAAAGCAGAAAAATGTGCTGCGGAGGGGTAGTTTCAACAGGGGATTGAACAGCAGAATTTCGCTGTGCATTTCCTAAGACTGCACTTCTATATCCAAGTATTCATTTTGTGATTTTTGCAATCAAAAAGTAATATAATCCTGACCAGCAGTGAGGAATGGGAGTGTATACTGAGGTTGGGGAGATGACATTGCATAGATTCACTTTGTTAATGGAAGTTCCAGAGTTTCTGAGACATTACATGTGAAAATAAATTAGGCAAGAGAAAAGTCTGGCTCCAGCACGGTGGCTCATGTATGTAACCCTAGCACTCTTAGACACTGAGAGGGGAGGATTCCTTGAGCTCAGAAGTTCAAGACCAGCCTGAGCAAGACTAAGACTCCTACCTCTACTAAAAATAGAAAAAATTGACAGGTGTTGTGTGTCTCTGTAGTCCCAACTACTCATGAAGCTAAGGCAGAAAGATGGCTTGAACCCAGGAGTTTGAGATTGCTAAAGCTAGGCTGATGCCACAGCACTCTAGTGTGAACAACAGAGTGAAACTCTGCCTCAAAAAGGGTACATGTCAAATCTACTAAATGTAGAGTATTGTGTCTTAACACAATAATTAAGAAAGTGCGGTGAAGGCTATGTTAACCAGTTTGATGAAAGTATTTCAAATTGTATATAAAATCAGCACATTGTACCCCATAAATGCATTATTGTACACAGCTATGATGTAATAAAAAACACTGTCTTTTCTCTAGCCAATCTTGAGATAAAAGAATTCAATCCAAGGGCCTTTAACTAAAAATATAGGTTGAGTGCTCTTCATGAAATGCTTAGAACCAGAAGTGTTTTGCATTTCTTATTTTTTTCAAGTTTTGAAATATTAGCATATATATAATGTGGTAATGTGGGCTACAACCCAAGTCTATACATGAAATTCATTTGTATTTCATATACACATTATACTCATAAACTGTAGGTAATTTTTTTTTGTAGTTTTTGACCAGGGCCAGGTTTGAACCCACCACCTCTGGTATACGGGGCTGGCACCCTACTCCTTGAGTCCCAGGTGCCACCCAACTGTAGCTAATTTTATACAAGATCTTAAATTGTTTTGTGCATGAAACAAAGTGAGTGCACACTGAACCATTAGAAAGCTAAGGTGTCAGTTGGCACCTGTGGCTCATCGAGTAGGGTGCTGGCCCCATATACCAAAGGTGGTGGGTTCAAACCCCGCCTCAGACGAACTGCAAAACAGAAAAATAGCTGGGTGTTGTGGCAGGTGCCTGTAGTCCCAGCTACTCGGGAGGCTAAGGCAAGAGAATCACCTAAGCCCAGGAGTTGGAGATTGCTGTGAGCTGTGTGACACCACGGCACTCTACCGTGGGCGATAAAGTGAGACTCTTTTGTCTCTACAAAAAAAAAAAAGAAAGAAAGCTAAGGTGTCCCTGCCCCAGCCGCTCATGTGAACAATTTGTGGTTGTTTGGGATCACCATCAAGCTGTGTGTGGAAAAGACCTAGTGGACCTGGAGGGACCAGGGAGAGTCTTTTGTTTCCTTGAGGATACGGAATAAACTGTGTTGTGAGCCTGAGTTTCGACCGTGACTCTTCATACAAGGTCAGGTATAGAATTTTCCACTTGTGGTGCCATGTCAGCACTCAAAAAGTTTCAGACTTTGGAGCATTTCAGACTTTCAAATTAGGGATGCTCAACCTGTAAACATGTAATAGGAAAATTCGATTTCAAAATATTAAAACTTTGTGACCATTCTATGGGTGTGGGTGAGTGTCTGAGAAAAAACACAATCTATATTTTCTATAGATGAAGAAAAAGATATAGCTCTACGGTGCATCTTACAAGGGTACATGTGAAATTTAACTAAGTGTAGAATATAAATGTCTTAACACAGTAACTGAGAAAATGCCATGAAGGCTATGTTAACCAGTTTGATGAAAATATTTCAAATTGTATATAAAACCAGCACATTGTACCCCATGACTGCATTAATGTACACAGCTATGATTTAATAAAAAAAAGAAAGAAAGAAAGAAAAAGATTTAGCTACAGAAAAAAGATAAATGTTGCTTGTTTTGCTTCCAACCAAGAGGAAAGGTCAAAACTAATATTTTTAATCATGTAAATAAAAAACTGTGATTTGCTTCTAGTCTTTCATGCTGTTAAAGGAGGATGCCCAGACAGCTGGCCCAATGTTTAGAAAAGTACCTTGATGACTCTATGGGGCAACAAAGGTAGAAATATAGCTAAATTTGCAATGGGAGATAGGGAAGTGAATGGTGGAATTACAGCTACAATGAATTATATTCTGGTTTTCTAGGCACAGCTTAAAGGAAGGATTAATGGGTCCAAAAAATGAGCATGTAGGAAATGCAAAGAAAGACTGGAAAGGTAGCTTCAGAGCTTGAGCAACATAGTAGCTAGCTGGGTCCTGGGGGTCAAGTTGGCCAATAAGAGATGCCCTTGACAGGGTGGCTAAGGAATTTTAGGATGGCAATGCCTAACTAGTATTTTTAAACCACTTTCTGTGCTGCAGTAAAGCCTTGTCCATTATCCTTATACTATGTACTATCAGCAAATATCCTAGAACTGCCTTGTGTTAGAGCTATTTGGGGAGAATCCAAACCAATACTGTGAACTGCATTAGATTAACATAAATAACAACTGCAAGGTCAAAACACACGTGAGACTGAAAATTTAGCAGAAGGAACTCAGGACTAGGGTAATGGAGGAATACTTAAGTTCCCTAACAATGCTCAGAGACATTGAAAGGTGGGAGGAACATAGGTACTTGTTTTACATTGTACATGGGAGGAATTCATGATGGTTCATTTGAATAGGAAAAGAAAAAGTGACCCTATATCTGGATGACTTGGCATGCAGCTAACAAGTAAGTTACATACAACATTGAAGTAAATGCATTTTTTTTTTTTTTTGTAATTCTCTTTAAAAATAAGTGGATTGGCTCGGTGCCTGTGGCTCAATGGGCTAAGGCGCCAGCCACGTACACCTGAGCTGGCAGATTCAAATCCAGCCCAGGCCCGCCAAACAACAATGACAGCTGCAACCAAAAACTAGCCGGGCATTGTGGCAGGTGCCTGTAGTCCCAGCTACTTGGGAGGCGGAGGCAAGAGACTCGCTTGAGCCCAGGAATTGGAAGTTGCTGTGAGCTGTGATGCCACAGCACTCTATCCAGGGTGACAGCTTGAGGC